>SKCR01008896.1:0-65220 GCA_019454045.1 Zanthoxylum bungeanum | reverse complement strand
GAACTTGAAATCGGGCTAGCATCACGACGCATATGGGCTAACGTCACGACGCCGAATATGTGAATGCTCATTGCCTCAGGTCTGATCATGTGGGAATCGCGACATGGAACACTTAGCGTCGCGACGCGTAACTAGAAGGTACTCTCTGCCTCGGGTCTAGGCACATGGGAGTCGTAACTTTCAACCCTTTGTGTCGCGACACGAAACATGAAATACTCCATATTTCAATCAATTCGTATGAGCGTCGTGACGCGCAACAAGATCAGTTTCATCTCATTTCAATTTCACATTAAGATGTTAGGGACCACCTTCGTATTGGCACATATACACACATTATGTTGTGTCACAAGCATAATACATCATGTAGTAATAATACTTTAGTTGAATTGAGAAGCTTAGCTTAGTTCTAAAGCATATTTCACAACTTATATTGTAATTAAATTTATTTATTATAGATTATTGGCAGGAATCCCAAGTTCTTCGATGAAGTGAAGTATTTCAAACCAGATTCCAAATCTACGAGTGGATATTTCTTTTCAAGTCGATATTTACTTATTTTCTTTTGATTTTAGACTTATTTTAAGCGTTTTAGGGCGTTAGCCAAGTTGATTTCCAGTTATTTAATGAATGAAAATGTTTTGAAAAGTTTTGAGTTTAAAAGCATGATTTTACCGATTTGTGAAGGCATGGGGGGAAAACCCACCTCGGATATAACTTGGAATTGACGCATCCAGTAATGTGTGCACACGTAATTCATGACTAGGGGACAGTGATACGTAATGCCCTAGATCCTAGTTTCAGGGTCAGGATGATGGCATGGATTAACACTGGGAGTGGGGGACGGCGATACGTAACACCCCAAGACACTAGTTTAGGCGTATAGGGGTACGACAGTACATAACACCTCCATGTGTCAGGTTTTCTATAGATTCTCAGATATATGATATTCCGACATAGCAGTTTTATGAAAGAGTTTCAGAAAGAATATTTTTATGAAAGATATTTAGAAAGAATTCAGTTTTACGGAAAATCTCAAAGTTTTACAGAAAGAAAGGATTTCAAGAAAAGTCTTGCAGAAAGAGATTTGTCTTCAAACAAAAGAGAGATTTCAGAGAAAATTATTTTTCTTGTAAAACAAGATGATTTCGTTTTCAGCAGATAAATATTTTTATAAAGCATCATAGTTTCCGTTTTAAGAACTGTCCACTCACTAGGTCGTTCAAACAATCTAACCCCCACTCCCAGTGTTATATTTTGCAGGTTTACCCCGAGGACGAGCTCAAGAGGATGAATACTGATGGTAGTCACTAGGGTATTTAGGTCCACCAGGGCGAGTACAGAGGTTCAGCACTGTCAGTGTCAAAGTAAAGTTGCATGTATGCATTAGTGTTGTATAAGTCTTTGTAATATGTTACAAGTGTTCATTATCAGAGTTGTATGGAGAAGTATATTTCAGTACACCATCACAGAGTATTAAAATACATTATATATTGTTGAGTTGGGCAATGGTCCCTATGCATGAGTTTGTAGACGAGATGGGATTGGTAGTGATGATCACGGTCAGAAATTCAGAGGCCCGAGAAAATAGGTTGGCCTATTCCCTGCCGTCAGTAGCATCTCCAAAAAGGGGATGTTACAAAGTTGGTATCAGATCATGGTCTAGGGAGTCACTGACTGTGGTGGGTAGAGTGCTGGAGTCTTGTATATGTAGTATGCCTGAGGTACTCATATGCGAGGCATTACTTCTCCAATATCTGATCCTCGAGTATGTCCTCAAGTCCTATAGACAAGTTAGTAAGAATTCCCAAAGCTATTTGAATATTCTTCCTAATGAGAGTAACTACAATCATTGTCCTAGTTGAGAATCCTATTGTATTCATCTTGGTTTATTATCAAAATTTCAAGACAAGTTATGAAAATATGTAGTAATGTTCCAAGAATATTCACCCAAGGGATTCAAAAAAGAGAAAGTTATAAGAAAAGTAAGGAATGATGTATAGATTCTTAAAGAAACCAGAAGCAATAAGAGGTAGAGATACGAAATCAGATCATAAAGAAAGTTCTAGGACTTATAGTAGTAAGGAGAATATAATAAGCCCAAGCAAGAATAAAAATGTCAAGTAGACCTAAGTAAGGTTCATCCACTTTTAGTAAAATTTCTTCGAATAGATTCAAAAGTCCTTGAATACCTGGTATAGTAGCAAACCTTTCGAGTATTGAAGAATAGTCATAAAGGCAAAAGAAGCAAGAATCAGGATTTGTCGTGGAAGTTTCCAATAGACATTAAATGCCACAAAAGGATATAAAGAGAATTAGACATTGAAACTCAGGCTCGTAAGAAATAAAGTGAATATCGTTAGGAAATTTGATTAGTTGCATTAGCTAAGAAATCCGATATAGATAAGATCCCGATCTACCCAGATTCTAACCTCTTAGTCATACCGGTTAAGGAAACTATCCTGACGGAGTCTATTCTACATGAGTAATAGACTTTACCAGGATATAGAATACCAGAACAATGACATCGATATCATTGAGATGTAAAATTCTTGTCCCATATTTTACTAGCATATATAAAATAAACCGTAAGAAAGCTCAGTACCCATAATACTATATTTGAGATAGGAGCAACAAACCTCGAGAGGTGGTTCACCCATAAAAAGAACCAATGAGGCTTCTTAGGATAGAAAATAAAGAACTCGACATAATCCAAGATGGGAAAATTTGCAATACCAGTAAGAATCTATAGGTCAGACCAATGCCAGTAGAAATCCATGCGAGTTTAAAAGAATAGACCCATGAGATTGGAGACACTCAGGAGTTGAAAAAGTACGAGTATAAACAGTAATATTAAATATCATAGTTGTAGCCTATAGCAAGAGTATAGATCTAGAAAGTAGTCAATAAAAATGAACAACCACTAGCCTCGTTAGAATATCTCGGAGCCAAGAGATAGGATATGGAAATAAATAATACAGAAGGAGGCGGAAAGTAACAAAGAAGTTCAATACATATAGTAACATTAGATAACATAGCTTAAAGACATTAACATCTATGGAGACCTCAGAGTAGTTGATAAAAGTTGTGGAACCTTAAGATATGGAGAAGTCAATACATATCCCAACAGAACAAATGATAATTATTTTTCCAGTAGGCCTTACTCTAGTAAGTATATAGATACCTAACCAGACCATCACTGAGCTCAGATAATTAACAGTAATATGTATTCTCCAATCTCTATGGAATGCATATATTCACCCCTCAACTTAGAGCCCAACAAAGATTTGTACGAGTAAAGAAGAACATCTAACATGACAGATAAATTATGAGACAATAAGATAGTCAACCAAGAAATTTAAGAGAACCTAGATAATAATCTTAAGATAGTAATATTCGGTATGAGATAAAGTTATTTGAATTCACAGTAAGTCTAACCGAAACTAGTAGTGATTGTTGGGAACGGCCCCGCGAGTGTGCAGCGAAAAAAATAAAATCAAAATTATTATGCCGCTTTCCCTTTGCCCAAGACCCATTTGTTTTTATTATTCCACAAGCCTAGGCATGTTACTATATATTCTAAGCATAAAACTCACAAAACATGCAAAGAACATAAACCTAAACATGCTAACTATCATAAGAACTCTAATTAAAATAAAGAAAGAAAAAGACTTACTTGAACCGTAGACTCCTCCAGTCCTCCCTCCAATCTACAAGCTTTTCTCAAACTCAACAAGCTCTTCCACGTTCCAAAGAGCCACCCAAGTGTGTGGCCTCAAAATATGCACACACCAAAGCCAAAACTCAATGGCAAGACTACGCCTGAGTGCACAGGTATTTTGCCCTTGGTGCTAGCCTAGGTAAATACTCAAAACTTTTAGCTCGAGGTTCATCTAGTCAATTAGACTTAAGGATCCTCAAAATCAGTGGCTTACTCTTAAAACTTAGAGTTGCTCACTTATATAAACCCAAGATTTGAAAGGTTTGGTGCAAAAATTTGTGAAGAATTCTTTGGGTTATATAGTGCTCCAAAGACAACAAAATTAATTAAGAATCTGATGTGGGATAAAAGCCAATTTAATCTTAGCCATTGGATCTTAATTTAGTGGTTTAATGGATTATAAAACCCAATATAAGTTTGGGCCGAATTGGAATTCAAAACAAATAACAAAAGTAAATAAATTTTTTTTTACTATTAACGCGTTACTATTACGTGAATAGTAATTTTTTAATATATTTATTCCAATTCCCAAAGTGCCCCTATCGTCATTCACACAATCCCTAAGTCACTATGGAAACCTCATAAATGATCTGTTCAATAATTAAACACATTGAACCTTTATGAACAATTCCTCCAACAATCATATATGTTGTTAAATATGTACTGTGCACTGTTAACCATTGATTTCGACTTTGTTGTGTGTGACCTTTTGGTTCCCCTCAAGTTGGACATGAAATGAATCGTGATAATTTAATTGAATATAAATTATCCTCTGATCAGATGGTCGTTCGATTTCAATGACCAAGGTTGACATCTAGCAACATGCCAAGGCCTCAAAATGAGAAGGAAAGATATATATACCCATTCTGTATGTGATTTACATATGATACGATCCCTCGCCTCACTGTATCCCCACCTATTGACCTAGGGTACGGAAAATGTCTACCTATATGGTCAAAGGTATGATGTTGATAGTGTCATGAACCGTGCTAACCCAAGATTCTCACATGATTCTTCTGCTGGGGCCACAATCTCAAGCACTGATCACACATATCAACCCGTAAACTGGAATGCTGCTTTTATAAGAAAATATTATCCGAGAGAGTGGCAATTCTCTTTTATATCTTTACAAACTTCATGTGTTTAAACAAATGACCCAATCATACCCTTATGACCGGATCTTTTTGACCGGGGAAAGAGAATGTCAAAGTTATTTTATCCACACATAAGATTGTAAAGACCTCAAGTCTAAGGACTAGTCATATAATCGATACATGAAAGTTCTCACAGACACATGAGATAAACACTCCATACGAAAACTTTCGGCGGTCAGTTCGATGGACACGAGCAACTCATGCATCCATGTGATACAAAAGAGAATCGCCACACTTAAGACCTCAAGTCTAAGGACTAGTCATATAATCATACCCTTATGACCGGATCTCCGCTAGTAGCCTATGAGATCGGCTACCCCACTTAAGGGCAGATCATATCATCATGCTAGTCTCTCCACTTTGTGAACGGCTAGATTATTCACAAAACTATGACTAGGAACATTTAAGAGTAATGATTCTCATAAGGCGTGGAAGCCATCGTCTTATTACTCCAAAGGCTTTATTACATTGTTGATTATTCATATAAGTTATTTAAGACATGTATAATAAAGATTGCTATTTTATTAATTAATTAAAATATTACAAATACATGTACATATAGCCCATCCACAAGTTGGGTATAGGGCAAATCTCTAACAATCTCCCACTTACACTATAGCCAACTAGTATGAATCTGGACATCATACTCTTGGGTGTGCCTATCATGCTTTTGTTGAGTCAACCCTTTAGTCAGAGAATCTGCAAGATTATCTTCTGTAGGTATTTTCTCTATAATAACTTCCTTTCTCTCAACAATCTCCCTGATGAGATGAAATCGCCTGTGTACATGCTTGGATTTCTGGTGGGACCTTGGTCCTTTTGATTGAGCAATGGTGCCCATGTTTTCACAGTACATCGTGACACCATTCTTTATCACGGGAAGCACTTCCAGCTCCGTGATGAACTTCTTTTTCCAGACTACTTCTTTAGTTGCCTCAGATGCTGCAATTGTTAGACATTATGTCCCATAGCGTCACTGTTTGTAAATGATATTGTATTATTGTACAAAATTAACTATGTGATAATGAATTGCCTTTGCCTTTTGCCGTTTTGTAATATTATTTACTTTGATATATAAATGGCGAAAGTCCATATGATTAATACCAGATTGAGATGATATGAGACAGTATCAATCCATAAAGGTTTAATCATTAAATATCCCTAGTCGGAGTATTATCGAGATCGGACATCGATAATGCGGAATAGACTAGTATTGCGCTTGTGCACGTTGTGAGGGCACAACGGCATAGTTCTCATATATTTAAGTATTGGATACTTATACAAGTGCGATAGGAGAGTGTGTTTTACCGATGGTACGGAAAACAGTTTCGCTCTGGATAGACCCCGCGGAATCCCATTGGTAGTATGTCTGCGTGTCTATGGGAGGCCGCATCAGGGTAGGTGTATATGGTCTTAACCTGAGACTTACATCGCTAGTACTTGCGACAATCGGTAAACTTTGGTTTTGGTGGTTGGGGACCTTAACCGGTTCTGTGTACACCTCTTCTGGGTTTATCGAGAATCGTAGTGTACTGGATGTGATGTCGAGATGGAAGTATCACTTCAGACATATGGAGGTGATGATCACGCAGGACACAGAACTAGTACTCTATAAAAGGTTGCAACCGTCGGGACAATATGACCATGTCAGGATTGTCCGATTTAAAGAGACTGGTTGCTTGATGTCCGATATATGTTTCGTACGGGGCAGACACATCTCCAGCCCCAGGCCTAACATGTGATCATCCGATACTGGATCGATGTACGCAATACTACGGTATACTACGCTTGATATAGATCTAATATTCCAGTAAGAATATTTCTGGAGAATTGGGTAGGCATGGCGCTTTGCTAGAAGCCAACCTTGTCTTGTGAATCGGTAAGAACGTAGTACTAGGTACGTACGTGTTCGGATTATCCGACGACCGTATTTACTGCCAAAATATCCGGAGATCTCTTGGGTCGCTTCCTGAAGATTCACCTATGATATTGATTCGGACTTAATTAATCTTGGATTAATTGCGGAGAAACTTTATCTTGGATAAAGTGCCTTGTTTAGAGAGAGAACGATTAATTTAGAATTAATCGATAAAATTATTATATTCGATATAATAATCGAAATTCGATTTCGACGCGAAATTAAAATTAGATTTTAATTCGGGCATACGAGTTAATTTAGAATTAATTCGTTAGCGACGTAAATAATAATTTCGCCAGGCGCAATTATTTATTTAAATTCGATTTAATTAACGTCGCGACGTAAGTTCGGTATTTCGGAAATATCGAACCCGAACGCGTGAGTGCACGTGGGCCACTTTCATTTGGAAACGTGTGGGGCCCACATGACACTGTCATTATATGCATTTTAATTGTTAATGCAATTGCATGGTGATAGTGTACAATACACTCAATTGTTTTGCATGGAGTTTGAGTGTTTGACACTCTAAGCCATTGCATGGTTTGTGTCATAAGTTTATTATTAATTTAATAAATATATGGCATAAATATAAATTGATTTTTGGTAACAAAATCAATTACAAAAACTCTCTCTCTCTCTCTCTCTCAAATTGCCGAAACCTGAAACAGTTTTGGGCTCTCCATTCTTCTTCATTTTTTTGTGGCAAAAAACTTGAAGAAATTGTGGTGGTTTTGGAACATATATTCACACACAAGGCTAGCACCTTCAAGGGATCAAAAAGAGGTGATAGGGAAACCATCAAGAGCTTGGAATACACAAAGCTTGGAGCTTTCCACCTCTTCTCATCTTGGCCGAATCATCAACCTTGGAGCTTCCATTTTGGTTTGATTTTCTTCATCACTAAAGCATTGTAAGTATGATTCCGCCATACTTCATCTTTTAATATATATATTCATTGTTGTATTTCAAATGCTTAATCTTTCCTTGGGACATATTATAGAAACCAACAATGGTATCATTGAGCTAGGTTTAAGCATGAAATACTTAGGTTAAAATTTGGGTAAAATTGATTGAAGCATGTTCTTGTGAAATTTGATGAATGAGTATGCTTATATGTTATGTAATATGACATAATATGGAATCAATTTTATGAAAATGCATTGGATGATTTTTTCCCCAAATTTATGCCTTGGCCGAATGTGGTTTACATTGGATTGTATGGAATTTTTTGTGTTTAAGATCATTGGATGACTTAGAACGTATACGGGACGTAGATTAGTAATTCAATCGGATTGAAAAACAAATCGACACAAAAAAATCACCTTGGCCGAATACACATGGACATGAAAAAGGAGTTGTTTTTTTGTTAAAATTAATTGTGGACATTTATTTTGAAAAATACATGATTAATAAAATAAATGGGTATTTTTTGAAATATTTGGTTTAATATATTAATCTTGGTATTACACTTTAATTAATTGGACTTTAATGTTTGGAATATTAAATTTAATTAATGGGCTTAATTGGTGAATTGGGCTTTTAATATTGTATTTGGGCATAATGGGCTTGGTTGGACCAAGTAGATTTGGGCCAAAAGGATTGGATCCAATTTGGGCCTAAATCACTCCATTAAGTCCAAATATAATTAAATGGGCTTTAATAATTTAATTGGGCCTTATGGGCTTAAAATTGGTTTTATGGCATTTAAGGGTGATTCCTTATTTGGGCTTGGTAATTGGGTTTGACCCACATTGACCAAAGCCCAAGCCTTAATAAATCAATTGAAAGCCCATTTGACTTGAATTAAATTAAACATTGGATGTTAGTTGGGCTTTGAGACCCAATAGAATTAGATTTAGAATCTAAGTCTTTAAAGCACATTAAAAGTGTAAACATTTAATTTGGAATTAAATAATTGAATTAGTATTGAATACGAATTAAATCGATTTAATAAGTAGTTCGATATAATTCGCGAATTCGTACCTTATGTACTTATTCTCAATCGAGTTGGACTCGCGCAAAATCAAACCGTTGTTTGAACATTGGATGATCACTTAAACAAAGACTAATTAATTGGATTAGATTGGTTGTAAAAGCATGTCTTGTTTGAATATATATGAATGTGATGAATGAATAGTGTATATCGGATGGATATTAGAAGGGAAAGGGTAATTTTAGAAATTATTGTAAATTTGGAATTTATAAATTGGACCTGCGTGTCCAGCCTTATCTCTTTATCTCTTTGTATTCTCTTCTCACCTAATTCCCCTCAATGTAAATGAGGTTTCTCTTATTGTATTATGTAATTGGGTAGAAGTAGAATAGTGCTAGCGGGGAGAGGAAATGGAGTGATTTGTTCTAGGAACAAGTTGTTTATATATCCATCCGCATATCACTATTAATTTACTTTACGCGCTTTATGATGTTTTAGAAGCATGCTTAAGGGTGTATGATGATGAGACCTAACAAAGATAAATAAATTGGTTGCCAATTACGCGAAAATCCCTCAATTTATATTAAGCAAATATCCTTCCATTGAATGGTTCTTGTTCAAGATCCGAAGTTGGCATTGGTTTGTTTTTGACCAAAGTCAAGACCTTTGTCAATCAAGGATGTACTTGAATCATGAGAGTTTTGTTGCATATCGGTGTCTTGTCCAAATCGTGATTTTTATTGGCCAAAGTCAAGATCACTTTTTGTCCAATGACATTGATTACGAAACTTTCCTCGTCAATGGGTCCCGCTTAACTGGAATCATTAGGTTTGTTTTTGGCCAAAGCCAAGGCCTAGATGATTCGGAGGATAGGGTTAGGAAAATGTAATGGATACATTGACATTATACATATGTTTCGGACTTGGATGTCCACCTAACCGGATCTAGGAATTGGATGAGATCCAATTGATCATGGAGATCTACCTAAGTTAAATAGCATACAATTTTATTGGCCAAAGTCAAGGTTGTGTGTTATTTAACGGGATCCTAGCCCACTAGGAAATTCGATTTCCCGAGTTCTCTACAGAGGGTTAGAAACTTGAAGAAAATAGTGGGAGGCTATTATTGAATTTGCAATTTCGTTCAGATATTTAGCCTTACGCGTCTTTCAAAATTATTTCGTCAATATTTTAAATAATTAGTTGGACTAATATATTGTTATTTTACTTGTAACAGTTTGACTGTACCCATAACATCGTTGACTTTATAGTTGGACTATAGTTGTCAAGATGACTGGCAAAGGTAATATCCGCGACATAATCATGGGCGATAATGTCTTCAAAGGGACAAACTTTGCCGACTGGGAAATGAACCTCAAGATAGTGCTTGGGGCTGAGAGGGTACTGTATACTATTCAGAGACCTCTCCCGCCTAAACCCACTGAGCCACTGGAGCTAGAGTTATGGAAGACTCATAGTGACGATTGTGACCAAGCTCAGTCAGTTATGCTAGCTGCAATGACCCAGCATTTCAGACGCCAGTACAGGGACTTGGATCCCTATAACATGATGGCAAGATTGCGTGATCTCCACCGCACCAACAAGCGGATGGAGAGGTACGAGCTAGTAAGGAAACTCTTCCGCTCCCGGATGACAGACGGCGCATCAGTTGAGGTCCACGGGACTCAAATGATCGCTAACATAGATGAGTTAGCCAAGATGGGCATTGTCTTGGAGGCAGAGCTGACGATTGATATGCTATTACAATCGCTACCGCGATACTTGGAAACAAATCATCATCAACTATAAGTTGATGGATACTGACGACACTCTTGGAGAGTTGTTGTCCGTGCTGAAGGAGTCCGAAAGGGAACTCCTAAAGGGGAGCAAGCGCGAGGCGCATTTGCATCGACCTCTCATGCGCCAAGGGCTGGGCCCAAGGCAATTGGAGGTGCGAGGAAGAAGAAGTTCAAGAACAAGGGCAAAGGCAAGTTGACAGTGGCTTCTAGGAAGCCAAAGGACAAATCTCGCGACATCTGCCTCAACTGCGGCAAGAGGGGTCACTGGAAACGTGACTGCCGAATGGGCAAAGGGCAGAGGGAGGATATCAAGGATGGCAAGGCTATCGCCTCTGGTATGTTTGTTATTGAGATAAATATGAATACTTCTAGTTTTAAAAATTGGATTTTTGATTCTGGTTGTGGTGCTCATATTTGTACTGATGTGCAGGATCTGCAGGATAGCAGGGTGCTGGCATCAGGGGAGATGGATCTACGGGTCGGAAACGGAACACCAGTTGCTGTTTTGGCCGTAGGGACTTTTGTTTTAGAACTGCCCTCAGGGCATGTACTTAAACTTTTGAACTGTTATTTTGTACCTAGTTTAACTAGGAATATTATATCTGTATCCTTGTTAACCCAGCAGGGTTACACTTTTGTATTTAGAAACACTGGGTGTTATTTATATAAAATGATGCAGAAATTTGCACAGCTGTTGCAAATAACGGTCTTTATATTTTGAATATAAATGAATCTCCTAAAATGACAAACAAAAGGCTCAAAAGGAGTAATCTAAAAGATGAAGCTTATATGTGGCATTGTCGTCTAGGACACATCAACAAGACTCGCATATCCACACTTTCGAAGAGTGGGTACTGGACGAATTTGATCCCAATTCATATGACGTCTGCGAATCTTGTCTTTTAGGCAAAATGCCTAAATCACCTTTTAGCGGTAAAGGTGAACGTGCCACAGAACTGTTGGCTCTCTCGTTCATACTGACGTATGCGGGCCCATGTCTAGCCAGGCTAGAGGTGGATTTCACTACTTCGTAACCTTTACAGATGATGCATCTCGTTACGGTTATGTGTATCTTATGAGACACAAGTCGGAAACTTTTGAGAAATTCAAAGAGTTTCGACACGAAGTGGAGAAACAAACAGGCAAGAGTATTAAGACATTACGGTCAGACCGTGGTGGCGAATACTTAAGTTATGAGTTTCAAGATTACTTGAAAGAATATGGTATTCTATCACAGTGGACTCCTCCTGGAACACCGCAATTAAACGGTGTGTCCGAACGGAGAAACCGCACCTTGTTGGACATGGTAAGGTCAATGATGAGTCGCACTGAGCTACCAATATCCTTCTGGGGATACGCATTAAACAGTGCTATACTTATTTTGAATAAGGTACCGTCGAAGTCTGTTGAACAGACCCCATATGAGATATGGACAGGAAGGAAACCAGGTTTCTCTTTCCTGAAGATTTGGGGATGCTGGGCATATGTTAAACGTTTGGAAGGTACCAAACTTGAACCCAAATCTGATAAATGCCTTTTCGTAGGATATCCTAGGGAAACCAAAGGATATTACTTCTATCACCCACAAGAGAACAAAGTATTTGTTGCTCTACAAGCATTTTTCCTTGAAAAGGATTTTATAAATGCAGTGGTAAGTGGGAGGAAAGTAGAACTCGATGAAGATCGTAGTGATACTGTTCCTGGCAATGAATCAACGACGGAACAAGAACAGACCGTCCGGGATGAGTCTGTACCACAAACTTCACATACACAAGGACCGCGTAGGTCGGAGAGAGTCAGAACAGTACCTGAGAGGTATGGGTTCCTGATCTCACCTCATGTAGATATTAATCTTATTGAGGATAATGAGCCGGCTACGTATGAGGAAGCGATACAGAATATCGATTCCGCTTTATGGCAAGAAGCCATGAAGTCCGAGATGGATTCCATGTACGCCAACCAAGTTTGGACACTGGTTGATGCACCAGAAGGCGTAAAGCCTATTGGATGCAGATGGATCTTCAAGAAGAAGACCGACATGGATGGCAACGTACAAACGTACAAAGCTAGGCTTGTAGCGAAGGGGTATCGTCAACAATATGGTATTGATTATGACGAAACCTTCTCACCCGTTGCCATGATTAAATCCATTCGGATAATGCTTGCAATAGCTGCATATTTCGACTTCGAGATATGGCAGATGGACGTTAAAACCGCTTTCCTTAACGGAAACCTTTTGGAGGATGTTTATATGCAACAGCCTGACGGTTTTATCGTACCTAGACTTGCAAACAAGGTTTGTAAGTTAAATCGATCCATTTATGGATTGAAGCAAGCATCACGGTCATGGAATCAGCGTTTTGATGAGATCATAAAAGAATATGATTTCGTGCAAAACGCAGATGACCCTTGTGTATACAAGAAGGTTAGTGGGAGAGCACTTACTTTTATTGTCCTTTATGTCGACGACGTATTGCTTATAGGCAATGACATTCCCATGCTAACGTCGGTGAAAGCTTGGCTTTCATTAAAATTCTCCATGAAAGATCTGGGAGAAGCAGCCTTTATTCTTGGAATAAAGATCTACCGGGATAGATCTAGAAAGCTGCTTGGACTCTCCCAGAGTACATACATTGATAAAGTGTTGAAGCGATTCAACATGGAACAATCCAAGAGGGGATTGGTTCCAATGGTACGTGGTACCTCTCTGTCTAAGGACATGTGTCCTAAGACTCAGGAAGAGAGAGACAACATGAGTCGGATACCGTTCGCCTCGGCAGTCGGATCGATCATGTATGCCATGATATGTACACGACCTGATGTCTCATATGCTTTGAGCATGTGCAGTCGCTATCAGGCCGATCCAGGTGAAGGTCACTGGATAGCAGTTAAGAATATCCTTAAGTATCTTAAACGAACTAAGGATGCTTTCTTAATTTATGGAGGTGGAGAACTTGCGGTATCTGGGTATACCGATGCAAGTTTCCAAACCGACAAGGATGACTACAAGTCACAATCCGGGTACATTTTTTGTTTGAATAACGGAGCAGTGAGCTGGAAATCTTCCAAGCAAGATACTGTTGCCGATTCAACAACAGAAGCGGAGTACATCGCTGCATCTGAAGCAGCAAAGGAGGCAGTTTGGATCCGAAAGTTCCTAATCGGATTAGGAGTAGTTCCGTTAGCAGCAGAGCCCGTTCCATTGTATTGTGACAATAACGGGGCTATAGCACAGGCTAAGGAACCAAGGTCTCATCAACGGTCCAAGCATGTTCTTCGACGTTACCATCTGATTCGGGAGATTATACATCGTGGCGATGTAAAGGTCGAGAAGGTCACATCAGATGACAACATTGCAGATCCGCTGACGAAGGCTGTTCTTCAGCAAGTTTTTGAACGACACATACATAGTTCGGGTATTAGATGCTTGAGTGACTGGCTATAGGCCAAGTGGGAGATTGTTAGACATTATGTCCCATAGCGTCACTGTTTGTAAATGATATTGTATTATTGTACAAAATTAACTATGTGATAATGAAATTGCCTTTTGCCGTTTTGTAAATTATTTACTTTGATATATAAATGGCGAAAGTCCATATGATTAATACCGGATTGAGATGATATGAGACAGTATCAATCCATAAAGGTTTAATCATTAAATATCCCTAGTCGAGTATTATCGAGATCGGACATCGATAATGCGGAATAGACTAGTATTGCGCTTGTGCACGTTGTGAGGGCACAACGGCATAGTTCTCATATATTTAAGTATTGGATACTTATGCAAGTGCGATAGGAGGTTGTGTTTTTACCGATGGTACGGAAAACAGCTTCGCTCTGGATAGACCCCGCGGAATCCCATTGGTAGTATGTCTGCGTGTCTATGGGAGGCCGCATCAGGGTAGGTGTATATGGTCTTAACCTGAGACTTACATCGCTAGTACTTGCGACAATCGGTAAACTTTGGTTTTGGTGGTTGGGGACCTTAACCGGTTCTGTGTACACCTCTTCTGGGTTTATCGAGAATCGTAGTGTACTGGATGTGATGTCGAGATGGAAGTATCACTTCAGACATATGGAGGTGATGATCACGCAGGACACAGAACTAGTACTCTATAAAAGGTTGCAACCGTCGGGACAATATGACCAGGTCAGGATTGTCCGATTTAAAGAGACTAGTTGCTTGATGTCCGATATATGTTTCGTACGGGGGCAGACACATCTCCAGCCCCAGGCCTAACATGTGATCATCCGATACTGGATCGATGTACGCAATACTACGGTATACTACGCTTGATATAGATCTAATATTCCTATAAGAATATTTCTGGAGAATTGGGTAGGCATGGCGCTTTGCTAGAAGCCAACCTTGTCTTGTGAATCGGTAAGAACGTAGTACGAGGTACGTACGTGTTCGGATTATCCGACGACCGTATTTACTGCCAAAATATCCGGAGATCTCTTGGGTCGCTTCCTGAAGATTCACCTATGATATTTGATTCGGACTTAATTAATCTTGGATTAATTGCGGAGAAACTTTATCTTGGATAAAGTGCCTTATTTAGAGAGAGAACGATTAATTTAGAATTAATCGATAAAATTATTATATTCGATATAATAATCGAAATTCGATTTCGACGCGAAATTAAAATTAGATTTTAATTCGGGCATACGAGTTAATTTAGAATTAATTCGTTAGCGACGTAAATAATAATTTCGCTAGGCGCATTATTTATTTAAATTCGATTTAATTAACGTCGCGACGTAAGTTCGGTATTTCGGAAATATCGAACCCGAACGCGTGAGTGCACGTGGGCCCACTTTCATTTGGAAACGTGTGGGGCCCACATGACACATGTCATTATATGCATTATTTAATTGTTAATGCATTGCATGTGATAGTGTACAATACACTCAATTGTTTTTGGAGTTTGAGTGTTTGACACTCTAAGCCATTGCATGGTTTGTGTCATAAGTTTATTATTAATTTAATAATATTATGGCATAAATATAAATTGATTTTTGGTAACAAAAATGAATTACAAACTCTCTTCTCTCTCTCAATTGCCGAAACCTGAAACAGTTTTGGGCTCTCCATTTCTTCATTTTTTTGTTTGGCAAAAAACTTGAAGAAATTGTGGTGTTTTGGAACATATATTCACACACAAGGCTAGCACCTTCAAGGGATCAAAAGAGGTGATAGGGAAACCATCAAAGGCTTGAATCCACAAGCTGGAGCTTTCCACCTCTTCTCATCTTGCCGAATCATCCAACCTTGGAGCTTCCATTTTGGTTTGATTTTCTTCATCACTAAAGCATTGTAAGTATGATTCCGCCATACTTCATCTTTTAATATATATATTCATTGTTGTATTTCAAATGCTTAATCTTTCCTTGGGACATATTATAGAAACCAACAGCAATATACTCGGCTTCAGTGATGGAGTCTGCTGTAGTTGAGTGCTTTGAGCTTTTCCAACTTATAGCACACCGCCATTTAAAGTAAACAGATATCCTATTTGCGATCTGCTGTCATCCCTATCGGTCTGAAAGCTCACATCACAGTAACCAATGACTTTCATCTTAGAACAATCTCCGTATGTCAAAAACACATCCTTAGTTCTTCTCAGTACTGAGGATTGTTTTGACAGCTGCCCAGTGTTGCTCACCAGGATTCCCTGATACCTGCTCGTTATGCTAAGAGCATAAGAGACATCAGGTCTTGTACATAGCCTGGCGTATATGATCGATCCTATTGCTGAAGCATAAGGGATCATACTCATATGCTCTCTATCTGAATAAGTATGTGGACATTGCTCCTTAGATAATTTGATTCCATGACAAGTAGGTAAATTACCTCTTTTGGAATCTTCCATTTTGAACCTTTTCAAAACTTTATCTATGTACATAGATTGAGAAAGTACTAACAACCTCTTAGATCTATTATGGTAGATCTTAATGCCGAGGATGTAAGCTGCTTCTCCCAAATCTTTCATGGAGAAATTCTGAGATAACCATTGTTTGGTGGCTTGCATCATGGGAATATCATTCCCGATGATTAATATGTCATCGACATATAATACAAGAAATACAACAGCACTCCTACTACTTTTTCTGTAAACACAAGGCTCGTCTACATTTTTGATGAAGTCAAATACTTTGATTGTCTCATCAAATCGTATATTCCAACTTCTAGAGGCTTGTTTGAGTCCATAATTGGATCGTTTAAGCTTGCATATTTTATTATGATCATCCTTAGATGCAAACCCCCCAGGTTGTGTCATATAGACTTCCTCTTCGAGGTTCCCATTAAGGAAACCTGTTTTGACATCCATCTGCCAAATCTCATAATCGAAGTGTGCAGTTAGTGCTAGTAAAATTCGAATGGACTTTATCATTGCAACATGTGAGAAGGTTTCTTCATAGTCAATTACTTGGATTTGTCTATAACCTTTCGCCACCAACCTAGCCTTATAGGTTTGGATGTTGCCTTCTGCATCAGTTTTACGCTTGTAAATCCACTTGCAGCCTATGAGTTTTATCCCTTCAGGTGCATCTACCAAGTCCCAGACTTGATTCTGATACATAGAGTCTATTTTGGATTTCATGGCCTCAAGCCACTTGACTAAATCAATGTCACTCATTGCTTCATCATAACTGGTGGGATCGTCATTATTAATGACCTGATCATGTTCCTCATCAATATGGAAACCATATCTTTCAGGCTCATGTCTTTCCCTACCAGACCTTCTGAGTTCATAACCTTGTGGTTGTTCCGTCGCTGCCCTTTTGAGGGGCCTGAGGTTTAGTTATATGTTAGTTTGTTCTTCTCGTACCTCATCGAGGTCAAGTCTACTCCCACTATATTTCTTGAGAAGGAATTCATTCTCTAGAAATTTAACATTTCGTCACACAAATGTTCTTTATTCATTTGGGACGTAGAACACGTATGCTCTTGAGTTCAAGGCATATCCTACAAACTTACATTTAACTGCCCTATCATCCAATTTGTTAAGTTTGTGTGAGCTTGACATATGCGTCACATCCCCAAATTCTTAGATAACTAAGACTAGGACGTTTCCCAGACCATAACTCATATGGTGTTTGACTAACAGTCTTGGAAGGAACTTGGTTTAGTAGTAGTGTTGCAGTTTCTAAAACAATACCCCAAAATGAAAGAGGTAGATCCGTGCCTGGCATCATTGATCGGACCATATCTAATAATGTCTGATTTCTCCTTTCAGAGACCCCATTATGCTGTGGAGTTCCCGGAGGAGTCCATTGGGAAACAATGCTATTTTCTCTCAAGTAATCTTGAAATTTGTTGCTTAAGTATTCACCACCTGGTCAGACCTTAGTGACTTAATACTTTTATTAAGCTGGTGTTCTACTTCAGCCTTGAAGTCTTTGAATTTCTCAAAGGCTTCAGATTTGTACCGCATAAGGTACACAAACCGATATCGTGAATGATCATCGATAAAGGTAATGAAGTAGGAGAATCCACCTTTAGCGGTGACTGACATTGGTCCGCATACATCAAAGTGTATGATTTCTAATGTCTTCGCTGCACGATGTCCTTTACCTTTGAAGGGTAATTTCGTTATTTTACCAAGTAAACAAGACTCACAAGTTCCATAAGGTTTATATTTGAAGAGATTGAAATACGCATCCTTATGTAGCTTAGTTAATCTTGTTTCATTGATATGACATAAGCGACTGTGCCATAGAAGTGATTCATTGAGATTATTCGAGTTAACGTTGTATATATTAGAGGTTGAACATTCTTTGTTAGTTTGTAAGACATAGATACCATTATTCAAAATACCATCTCCATATTTTATTTCATTGAAATAAATAGAACATTCATTACAACTTATTAGGCATGAAAAGCCTTTATTACATAAAGAAGAAATTGAAATGATGTTCTTTACTAGATAATGTACATAAACACAATCTTCTAAGTCTAAAACTAAACCATTCGGCAAAACAAATGAATAAGTCCCCACGCACAATGCAGCCAGTTTTGCTCCATTACCATGTGTAAGTCAACCTCCTTATGACAGAGTCTCCTACTGTTTCTCAGGCCCTGCACATTGTTACACAAGTGAGTCCCACAACCGGTGTCAAGTACCCAAGTAGAAGGTTCAGGGTTTTGAGAATATAGTTCAATCATATACAACATACTTGAAGCATTGGGCTTCTTGGCCTTTTGGGCTTCCCTAGCTTCTTTGGCTTTCAAGGATCTGCAGTCTTTCTTCTAATGACTCTTCTTTCCACAAAAGAAACATTTCCCCTTTCCCTTTTTCTTCTCCACCTTACCATTGGGCTTTAGGTGATTTAGAGCATTGGCCTTGCATGACAGAGGTTTTATGCTCCGGTTTCATGTCCTTCTCTGCTTGCTTTATCAGATTGTGCAATTCTGCTAAAGTAGCTTCTTTATCAGACAGATGAAACTACATAATAAAGTTAGAGAATTCTTTTGGTAAGGACTGAAGAATCAGATCGTGACCTATCTCATGATCCATGATGAACCCGAGGTTGGCCAATTTTTCAATGTGGCCAATCATCTTAAACACATGTCCACTAATAGATCATTTCTTATACCTTGTTTGGAATAAGGCACATGACACTTGGAATCTCACGGTATGAACGGAAGTTGCATACAACTCCTTCAAGTGAAAGATGATGGTTTGAGCATCCATATCTTCGTGAGCTTTCTGAAGTTCGTCCAACATAGAGCTAAGTATTATGCAAACTGCTTACTTATCATCATCGACGTGTTTCTTCCAAGCATCAAATGTATCTTGGTCAGCATCTTATGCGGGTTCAGGGGGAAATGGTCTTTCAAGAACATAGAAAATCTTTTCTTGTCGTAAGACAATTTTAAGGTGTCTAAACAAGTCATTGTAGTTGTCCCATTTGAGCTTATGCTCATCAAGGATGGAACGAAGTGATACTCCGTTTGCCATTTGAATGTTCGTGAAATATTTTAACCCACCTGTTAAGAGAAAATGTTAAAATTAGGAATATGTTTTCATTAATATTTCATAATAACATGGGCTAATAATATTATGAAGTTGCTCACACTCAATTGTTTTAAAATTTTAAGCAAATCGCATCAACCCCAATATGATGAATTTCTTGTGGGCAAGGATCCTATTATCATCATTTCATAACTCCGACTAGGGCCGGTCGTTATAAAATATGATAATTAGGTAGGTTCCCAACCAATTTATGATATAAATCACAATTCATTGATCATTGGGTTGTGCAATCAAACATGCCATAGCTTATGCTAGTCCTTGTGGACACCCAATATTTGCCACTAAGTTATAAGACCACGCCTAAGGGTCGCTGCGTCTTATGACTCAGAAAAGTCAAACCATTGTCAATAGTACGATTTAGGGACAAATTGGTATTGGTCAGTCTGGTAAAGCCTAGTACTGCCAATACGGTTTAAGCCCTTTGGGTCTATACTTTACAATGGGAGGCAAATTTTAGACTTAAATATTATTGAGGATCTTAGCAAGTTTAAGTGAATAACTGTCAAATGGATTCCTCCATTGAAATTCCCTAGAGGGAGGGTGGAGTGAACTCTCTAAAATACCCTTACCTCTTAGGCTCTTATTGCATTGGTGACAGGAATAAACAATAGATCCTCCAAATTAGTCCAACACTTTAAATATGATTTAAGGTAAGCCTTGAGTAAATGATTATCTAGATGTCTTCACAACTTTTCCTTTTGGCTATAAAAATGGCGCGCTGATACCACTGTTGGGAAGCGGCCGCGAGTGCGCAGCGGAAAATCAAAATTATTATGCTGCTTTCCCTTTGCCCAAGACCCATTTGTTTTTATTATTCTATAAGCCTAGGCATGTTACTATAAATTCTAAGCATAAAACTCATGAAACATGCAAGGAACATAAACCTAAACATGCTAACTATCATAAGAACTCTAATTAAAATAAAGAAAGAAAAAGACTTACTTGAACCGTAGACTCCTCCAGTCCTCCCTCCAATCTACAAGCTTTTCTCGAACTCAGCAAGCTCTTCCACGTTCCAAAGAGCCACCCAAGTGTGTGACCTCCAAAGATGCACAAACCAAAGCCAAAACTCAACGGCAAGACTACGCCTTGAGTGCACGGGTATTTTTCCATTGGTGCTAGCCTAGGCAAATACCTCAAAACTTTTAACTCGAGGTTCCTCTACTCAATTAGACTTAAGGATCCTCAAAATCAGTGGCTTACTCTTAAACTTTAGAGTTACTCACTTATATAAACCCAAGATATGAAAGGTTTTGGTGTAAAATTTGTGAAGAATTCTTTGGGTTTATATAGTGCTCCAAAGACAACAAAATTAATTAAGAATCCGATGTGGGATAAAAGCTAATTTAATCTTAGCCATTGGATATTAATTTAGTGGTTTAATGAGATTATAAAACCCTAATAAGAGTTTGGGCCGAATTGGAATTCAAAAAAAAAAATTTACTATTCATATGAATAGTAATTTTTTTTTAAAATTAATTTTTTTTATTCCAATTCCCAAAGTGCCCCTATCGTCATTCACCAATCCCTATGCCACTATGGAATCTCATAAATGATTTGTTCAATAATTAAACACATTGAACCATTTATGAACAATTCCTACAGCAATCATATATACTGTTATATTTGTACTGTGCACTATTAACCATTGATTTTGACTTTATTGTGTGTGACCTTTTGGGTTCCCCTCAAGTTGGACATGAAATGAATCGTGATAATTAAATCGAACATAAATTATCCTCCGGTCAGATGGTCATTCGATTTCAACGACCAAGGTTGACATCTAGCAACATGCCAAGGCCCCCAAATGAGAAGGAAAAATATATATACCCATTCTGTATGTGATTTACATATGATACGGTCCCTTTCCTCATTGTATCCCCACCTATTGACCTAGGGTACGGAAAATGTCTACCTATATGGTCAAATGTATGATGTTGATAGTGTCATGAATCATGCTAACCAAAAAATCTCACATGATTCTTCCGCTATGGCCACAGTCTCAAGATCTGATCACACATATCAACCCGTGAACTGGAATACTACTCTTATAAGAAAATATTATCCGAGAGAGTGGCGATTCTCTGTTGTATCTTTACAAACTTCATTTGTTTCAACAAATGACCCAATCATACCCTTATGACCGGATCTTTTGAACCGGGAAGGAGAATGTCAAAGTTATTTGATCCACACATAAGATTGTAAAGACCTCAAGTCTAAGGACTAGTCATATAATCGATACATAAAAGTTCTCACAGACACATAGGATAAACACTCCGTATGAAAAATTTCGGCGGTCAGTTCGATGGACACGAGAAACTCATGCATCCATGTGATACACCAAGCGGTCGGATCTCCAAGGGCTTTATTACAGTGTTGATGATTCATATAAGTTATGTAAGACACGTATAATAAAGATTGCCATTTTATTAATTAATGAAAATATTACAAATACATGTACATATAGCCCATCCATAAGTTGGGTATAGGGCATATCCCTAACAATGATAACCTACCTTATTGTAGAACTGATAGCCTTCAAGAAGGTAAAGACTCAAAATAATAAGTAGCACATATAACTATTGGACAATTATGACTCATAACATCACTATTTGTACAGAACATGGTGTTGTTGTACAAATTAACTATGTGTCAAAGGAAATTGCTCTTTTATCATTTGTAATTAGATTACCGGGATATATAAATGATAAAGTCCATATGATTAGTTCCGGATTGATAAGATATGAGACAGTATCAATCCATGAAGGTTTAATCATTAAAACATCCATAGTCGGAGTATTATCGAGATTGGACATCGATAATGCGGAATAGAATAATATTGCACTTGTGCGCGTTGTGGCAGCATAACGGCATAGTTCTCATATATTTGGGTATTGGATACACATGTAAGTGTAATAGGAGGTTGTGTTTACCGATGGTACGGAAACAGCTTCGCTCTTGATAGACCCCTTGGAATTCCATTTGTAGTATGACTATGTGTCTATGGAAGTCCGAATCAGGGTAGGTGTATTTGGTCTTAAATTGAGACTTGCACCGCTAATACTTGCGACAATCAATATACTTTGGTTTTGGTCGTCCAGGGCTTTAACAGGTTCTGTGTACGCCTCTTCTGGGTATATTGAGAATCGTAGTGTATTGGGTGTGATGTCAAGATGGAAGTATCACTCCAGTCATATGGAAATGATGGTCACGTAGGATACGGAACTGGTGCTCTTATATGCTGCAGCTATCGGGATAATATGACTAGGTCATGTTTATCTGATTATAGAGACTAGTTACCAGAGATCCGATATGTGCTTCGTACGGGGCAGACACATTCCATCCAGCCCCAAGCCTAGCATGTGACATCCGATACTGGATCGCAATACGCAATACTACTATACTACGCCTGATATAGATTACATATTCCTTTAAGAATATTTCAGGAGAATTGGGTAGGCACGGTGCTTTGCTAGAAGCCAACCATGTCTTGTAAATCGGTAAAAACGTAGTATTAGGTACGTACGTGTTCGGATAGTCCGACGACCGGATTTAATGCCAACATATATGGGTCTCATGGGTCGCTTCCCAAGATTCACCGATGACGTATGACTCACACATAATTAATATGGGATTAATTAAAAGAGAGAGAAAATTAGTCTAGGATTAATTGCGGAGAATTTTATATGGGATAAAATTCATATAAAAGAGAGAGAACAATTAATTTGGAATTAATCGATAGAATAATATATTCGATATATTAAACGAAATTAGATTTCGACGGCGGAATTAAAATTATATTTTAATTCGGGCAAACGAGTTAATTTAGAATTAATTCGCGAGCGACGTGAATAGTAATTTTGCAAGGCATAATTATTTAATTTAATTTGATTTAATTATGTCACAATGGAAAATTCGTTAATTCGGAATTAGCGAACCCGAGCCCGGGAGTGTTTGCGGGCCCACTCGGATTTCGAATCAAGTGGGGCCCACAAGTCACATCACGCGTCACATCACTAGTCAACTTTATCACTTTAATGTGATGGAAGTTGGTGGTTGGTGATAGTGTGTTAAACACACAAGTGTGATGGATTGAAAGACATATATCATTTTTTATTACATTTGGTATATGACTTTTGGTAATTAGATTACAACACACAACCAACACAACTTCTCTTCTCCTCTCTCCCTCTCACGGCCTTATAGTCATTTTCTCTCAAATGTTCTTGGCTTGGCCGAGAAAAACAAGAAGAAAAAGGGAAATTTTGTGGCAAAATTTTTCCAAGATGCTAGCACATCCAATGGGTCTTACAAAGGTGATAGGGAAACCCATTAATGAGCATGGAATCACACTTAAAGCTTGGAGCTTGAAGGACCACCATGGAGGACCTTGACCGAAACACATGGAGCACAAAGAGAACCTTGGTCGAGAGCTTCAAGGAGGATTTTTGTGTTCATCGCATCCAAAAGCCGATCAAATTGAGTATTTTCGCAACTTTACTTTGATGTATTCGCACTTTCATCGCTTAATTTGATCTTGGTTTGACCTAGAAAAATCAACAATGGTATCGGAGCCTTGATTAAGTATGAAATTGATTTAGGGTAAAATTTGGGTAAAATTTATTTGAGCATGATTTGATGAAATTGTTTCTTTGAATATGCTTGAATGATGATAACTTAGAGTTATGCATGATCAATTTGATGAAAATTGAATTGGATTAATTTTTCCCCAAATAGTAGGCTTGGGCGAAAGTTGTTGATGCCCTAAAGCCATGGTGATTTTTGATTTTTGATCATTGGATGAATTGAAAGACTTGGGATAAATTGATTTAGGATTTATTTGATTGAAATCGAAATCGATTTTAAAAATCCCCAAATTTCCATGAGCTATATAGCATGTAATGAGATGATTTTTTGATTCAATAATGTAGGACATGTGTTGATGATGATAAGCATGATTAATTATGTAAATTGGTATTTGGAAATGTTAATTTGACTAATTAATTATGGCTAATACACTTTAAAAATTTAATTGTGATATTTGGAATATTGTGATTAAATTGGTTGGGCTAATTTGGAATTGGGCTAATAAAGTTGTATTTGGGCTTAATGGGCTTGGTTGGGCCAAGTTTGGTTTAGGTTAATTGGTTGGATCCATTGGGCCTAAAACCTTTCCATAAAGTCCAAATATAATAAATTGACCTTTAAAATTTTAATTGGGCCTAATGGGCCTAAATTGATTTTGGCAAAGGGTGATTCCTTATTGGGCTTTGGTTTCCAAAGTCCATGCCTTATAAATTAATTGAAAGCCCATTGGACTTTAATTAAATTGACATTGGATGTTAATTGGGCTTTGAGACCTGTAAAGATTAGATTTAGAATCTAATTCGCAAAGGCTCATTAATAAAGTGTAATTATTAATTTAGAATTAAATAAAGAATTAGTATTGAATACAAATTAAATTGGATTTAATGTTGTAGTTTAATATAATTCAAGAATTCGTAATTTGAGTATTATTCTTAAAACGAGTTTGACTCGCGCAAATCAAATCGTTGTTTGAACATTGGATGGTCATTAATTCAGATTAATTAATTGGATTAGATTGATTGATAACATGCTTTGTGTGAATACATGGATGTGATGTATGAATAATGTATATCGGATGGATATTAGATGGGTGAAGGCAATTTTGGAAATTGTTGTATAAATTTAGAATTTATTAAATTAGACCTGCGTGTTCAGCCTATTACCTCTTGATTCTTTGTATTTCTCTTCTCATCTATTCCCCTCAATGTAAATGAGGTTTTTAAAAGTCTTATGTAATTGGGTAGAAGTAAGATTTGTGCTAGCGGGAGAGAGGAAATGGAGAGATTTATTCTAGGAACAAGTTGTTTTAAATATCCATCCGCATATCATTATTAATTTATTTACACGCCTTATTATGCTTTAGAATGCATGTTTAAGGTGTATGATGAGACCTAATCAAAGATAATTAATTGGTTGCCAATTACGCGAAAAACCCTCAACATATATTAAGCGTTTTTCCTTCCATTGAATGATTCATTCTCAAGATCCAGATTGGCACTGGTTTGTTGGCCAAGTCAAGACCTTTGTCCATCGCGAATGTATTTGAATCATGAAGGCTTTGTTCCATATCGCATGTCTTGTCCAAGTTGTGATTTGTTGGCCAAAGTCAAGATCATTTTTGTCCATCGACATCGATTACGAAGCTTTCCAAGGTCAATGGGTCCCGCTTAACTGGAATCATTAAGCTTGTTGTTCCAAAGCCAAGGCTTATTTGATTCAAAGGAAAAAGGTTAGGGAATATATTGAATATATTGGCATATATAAGATATATGTTTCGGACTTGGATGTCCACCTACTGGATCTAGGAATTGGATGAGATCCATTGATCTTAGAGATCTACCTAGTTAAATATCATACAGCTTTGTTGGCCAAAGTCAAGGTTGTGTGTTATTTAACAGGATCCTAGCCCACTAGGAAACAAGGTTTCCCGAGTACTCAACAGAGGGTTAGAGGCTCACCGAAAAATAGTGGGAGGAAAGTATTAAATTTGCAATTTCGTTTAGATACTTGCGCTCATTTCAATTTTTCGTCATTACTTAAATATTTATTAGTTGGACTAATATTTAATCGTTGTTTTAAATTAAACAGTTGGACTGTATTCAAACTACTTCAATTTATAGTTGATTATATAATTGGATTATAGTAATCAATATATTTGAATTTAACCAATCAAATTATAGTTGATTATATAGTTAGACTATAGTAATCATTATATTAATTGTACCTGAAATCGTTGATTGGATAGTTGGACTATAGCAATCAAGATAAATGAAAGATTAGCGTTTAAAACATAAACCTGGGTAAAAATGTCTTTAAACGGCTTTAATTTTCAGATTGGGAATAATACCACCTCAGGATAGTCCTGGGAACTGAGGAGTTATACTTTATTTGATAGAGAAACATCTCGGCCTAAGCCCAGAGTTGAGCAAATAGTAGAACGTGATCTTTGGAAGATTCATGTAATGATAACTTTAGTGCTCAATCCATTATGCATAATGCAATGACACTTTAATTTCGTTGTCAAAATTAAGGATTAGATCCTTGTACCATGACGATAAAATTAAAGATCTCTCATAGATCTTAGAAGTACAAATTGCATAAGAAGCTCTTTCGCTCGTGTATGTCAGAGTGTACATCTGTCGAGCACTAGGTGTCGCAGATGATTGCTGACATCGATCAGCTAGGTTAGCTGGGCATTACCTACGTGGCCGAAACTACCAAAGATTTGATCTTATAGTCTCTACCCGAAAGCAGGGGCAGGTTCATTATGAACCAAGAGTAAACTCTTGGAGAGTTGACGGCTATGCTCAAAGAGGCAAAGCCAGAGCTTCTAGAAGGGCAAAGCAAAATCATCACAGTCTTCTGGGAAGACAAAAGACATATCCCAAGATGTCTGCCTAAACTGTGTCAAACGGGGTCACTGGATGCGTGACTACCGTATGGACAAGGCAGACATGAAGGAAGTGATGAGGGCAAGGCTCCGGCTTCATGTATATTTATCATAAACATGTTCGTTATTAGTCTCAAAATTGGATTTTTGATACTAGATGTGGTACATAAGATATGTACTGATGTGCGGAATCTGCTGATTAGCAGGATACTGGCTTCAGTTGAGATTGATCTGTGAATCGGAAACGGGACGGGAGTCGCTGTTTTAACCGTAGAAACCTAAGTTTAGGAACTACCCTTCGGTATGTACTTAAATTATGAAACTGTAAATGTACTTAGTTTGACTAGAAACTTTTTCTCTATATCAGAGTATAACTCGTTGCGGGTATACCTTTATATTCTAGAACACTAAGTGTTTTATTTTATAAAGATGATATTGAGATAAACACATTAGATGTGAATAACAGTATTTATTTTTTGAATATAAATGAATCTCAAACGTATAACATGACAAACAAATAGCTCAAATGCAATAAATCAGTTGAGACTTATTTGTGGCATTGTTGTCTAGGACATATTAACAAGACTCGTATATCCACACTTTTGAAGAGTGGATACTAGGACGGATTTGATCATATTCAAATGATGTCTACGAATCTAGTTTATTAGGCAAAGTGTCTAAAACACCTTTTACTTGGTAAAAGTGCAAGTACCATCGATATGTTAGCCCTAGTTCATAGTGACGTAAGTGGGCCCATATCTAGCTAGGCTAGAGGTGGATATGAATACTTTGTAACCTTTATGGATGTGGCATCGTTATGGTTATGTGTTTCTTTTGAAACACGAACCAGAAACTTTTGATAAATTCAAAGAGTTTCGACACGAAGTAGACAGACAGATCGGCTAAAGTATTAAGACTATCATGGTTAGACCGTGATGGAAATACTTAAGCATAAGCTTCTCAATTACTTGAAAGTATAGTATTCTTTCACAGTGGACTCCTTCCGGAACACCTCAATTGAACGGTGTGTCCAAACAGAGAAACAGAATTTTGTTAGACATAATAAGGTTAATCATGAGTCGCTCTGATACCATTTTCCTTCTAGGGATACGCATTTACAGTGCAATACTTATTTGAATAAGGTTCCATGAAAATCTGTTTGATAGATTTCATTTTAGATATGAACAGGAAAGAACAGGGTTTTCTCATTCCTGGAGATTTGGGAATGCTAGGCATATGTTTGGATGATACCAAACTAAAACCCAAAATCGGATAAGTGCCAATTTGTAGGTTATCCTAGGGTAACCAAAGTATATACTTATACAACTCACAAGAGAACAATGTAATTGTTGCTCGCCATGCGGTTTTCCTCAGAGGTATACCTATATGCAGTGGTAAGTGAGAGGAAAGTAAAACTCGATGAAAATCAGAGTAATATTGTTTCAAGGCACCGAATCCTTAACGAACACAAACATTTCATCAGGGATGAAACTGTACCACAAACTTTGAATACACAAGAACCGTGTAAGTCGGAGAGAGTCAGAAAACAACCTGGGAGGTATGGGTTTATGATCTCACCTCATAAAGATGTCAATCTTATTGAAGAAGACAAACCAGCTGCGTATGAGGAAGTGATACAAGGTATTGACTCTCTATTATGGCAAAGTGCCATAATGTCCGAAATGGATTCCATGCATATCAACTAAGTATGGATACTGGTTGATGTACCGGAAGACATTGTGCCTATTGGTACTATATGAGTCTTCAAGGAAGAAAAACATTGATGGCAACAAACTAACGTACAAAGCTAGGCTTGTAGCGAAAATGTATCGTTACCAACATTGTGTCGATTACGACGAAACCTTTTATTCGTTGCCATGTTAAATCCATTTGGAGAATGCTTGCTAATGTTGCATGTTTCATTTATGAATATGGCATATGGACGTCAAAATTGCTTTCCTTAAATGGAAACCTTTGGAGGATGATTACAACATCCTGACGGTTTGTCGTACCAAAACGAGAAAACAAGGTTTGCAAGTTATTTCAATCCATTTATGGATTGAAGCAAGCATTGCGTTCTTGGAACTATCGTTTTGATGTAATCATAATGATATATGATTTAATTCAAAACGAAAATGATTCTTGTGTATATAAGGAGGTTAGTGGGAGCGCACTGACAGTTGATGTCCTAAATAATGATGATTTGTCATTTCTTGGAAATGATATTCCCATAATACAATCGGTGAAAGCTTGGCTTTCATGAAAATTCTCCGTAGAATTCTTGGGAGAGACAACCTTTATTCTAGGAATAAAGATCTACTGGGATAGATCTAAAAGTTGTTGGCACTCTCCGAGAACTCGTAGATTGAAATAAATATACGCGACCTGATGTCTCATATGTTTTGAGCATATGGAGTCACAATCAGGCCAATCTAAGTGATAGTCACTGGATTGATGTTAAGAACATCCTTAAGTATCTTAGATGAACTAAGGATGCTTTCTTATGCTATGGAGAATGAGAACTTGAAGTGACTGGATTCACTGCTGCAAGTTTCCAAACCGACAAAAACGATTATAAGTCGTAATAAAGGTACTATATAGTTTGAATAACGGAACAGTGAGCTGGAAATCTTCCAAGCAAGATACTGTTGCCGAATAAACAACAAAAGCGAAATATTACTGCAGCTGAGGCAGCAATAGAAGCACTTTGGATCTTAATAATCCTAATAAGATTAGGTGTAGTTCTGTTAGCAGCGGAGCTAGGCTACAGCACAGGCTAAAGAATTAATGGTCTCATCAACGATCCAAGTATATACTTCAACTATTCATCTGATTCGTTCGGATCATACATCATGGTGATGTGATGATCGAATAAATCGCATCAAATGATAACTTTACAAATCCGCTGACGAAAGTAGATTCTCAGCAGAAGTTTAAACATCCCATATATAGTTCAAGTGTAGGACACTTGAGTGATTGGTTATAGGCCAAGTGGGAGATTGTTGGACAATTATGACCCATAACATCACTATTTGTACAGAACATGGTGTTGTTGTACAAATTAACTATGTGACAAAAGAAATTGCTCTTTTATCATTTGTAATTAGATTACCGGGATATATTAATGATAAAAGTCCATATTATTAGTTTCGGATTGATAAGATATGAGACAGTATCAATCCCTGAAGGTTTAATAATTAAAACATCCCTAGTCGGAGTATTATCGAGATTGGACATCGATAATGCGGAATAGATTAGTATTGCACTTGTGAGAGTTGTGGGAGCATAACGGCATAGTTCTCATATATTTGGGTATTGGATACTCATGCAAGTGTAATAGGAGGTTGTGTTTAACGATGGTACGGAAACAGCTTCGCTCTGGATAGACCCCTTTAAATTCCATTGGTAGTATGACTATGTGTCTATGGAAGTCCGAATCAGGGTAGGTGTATTTGGTCTTAACTTGAGACTTGCACCGCTAATACTTGCGACAATCAACGTACTTTGGTTTTGGTCGTCCAGGGCTTTAACATGTTCTGTGTACGCCTCTTCTGCGTATATTGAGAATCGTAGTGTATTGGGTGTGATGTCAAGATGGAAGTATCACTCCAGTCATATGGAGATGATGGTCACGTAGGATACATAACTGGTGCTCTTATATGCTGCAGCTATCAGGATAATATGACTAGGTCATGTTTATCCGATTATAGAGACTAGTTACCAGAGATCCGATATGTGCTTCGTATGAGGCAGACACAATTCCAGCCCCAGGCCTAGCATGTGACATCCGATACTGGATCGCAATACGCAATACTACTTATATTATGTCTGATACAGATTACATATTCCTTTAATAATATTTCTGGAGAATTGGGTAGGCACGGTGATTTTCTAGAAGCCAACCATGTCTTGTAAATCGGTAAAACCGTAGTACTAGGTACGTACGTGTTCGGATAGTCCGACACGACCGGATTTACTGCCAACATATCTGGGGATCTCATGGGTCGCTTCCCGAAGATTCACCGATGACGTATGACTCGAACATAATTAATCTGGGATTAATTAAAAGAGAGAGAAAATTAATCTAGAATTAATTGCGGAGAATTTTATCTGGGATAAAATTCATATAAAAGAGAGAGAGCGATTAATTTGGAATTAATCGATAGAATAATATATTCGATATATTAAACGAAATTAGATTCGAAGCGGAATTAAAATTAGATTTTAATTCGGGAAAACGTGTTAATTTAGAATTAATTCGCGAGCGATTTGAATAGTAATTTTGCTAGGCATAATTATTTAATTAAATTTGATTTAATTACGTCGCAACGGAAAATTCGTTAATTCAGAATTAGCGAACCCGAGCCCGAGAGTGTTTGCTGGCCCACTCGGATTTCGAATCAAGTGGGGCCCATAAGTCACATCACGCGTCACATCACTAGTCAACTTTATCACTTTAATGTGATGGAAGTTGGTGGTTGGTGATAGTGTGTTAAACACACAAGTGTGATGGATTGAAAGACATTTATCATTTTTTATTACATTTGGTATATGACTTTTGGTATTTAGATTACAACACACAACCAACAAAACTTCTCTTCTCCTCTCTCCCTCTCACGGCCTTTGAGCCATTTTCTCTCAAATGTTCTTGGCTTGGCGGAGAAAAACAAGAAGAAAAAGGGAAATTTAATGGCAAATTTTTCCAAGATGCTAGCACATCCAAGGGGTCTTACAAATGTGATAGGGAAACCCTTCATGAAATTGAATCACACTTAAAACTTGGAGCTTGAAGGACCACCATGTAGGACCTTGACCGAAACACATGGAGCACAAAGAAGGACCTTGGCCGAGAGCTTCAAGGAGGATTTTTGTGTTCATCGCATCCAAAAGCCGATCAAAGTGAGTATTTCCGCCACTTTACTTTGATGTATTCGTATTTTTCATTGCTTAATTTGATCTTGGTTTGACCTAGAAAACTCAACAATAACAACCCTCAGAAGTAAGATATACGACTTATGCAGAGCTTCCCACCATACTAGAGAGGAAAAAATTAGTAAGATAGTAACACCCAAACTAAAAGTTCAATAGTGAACCATAACTTGTTGTAAGATATGGAGCTTCCAAAGATATAATGACTTAAGAGGTGTAAAAAACTGAGATAAGTAGGAAATACTATATTACTACTAGTCGGAAATAAATCAAGAGTAAAGTTGAAGGAGGTAATTCAAATAGTTTCTAGGAGTAGTACCTTAGTGTGGGAGTTAATATCACGAACCTTAGTTCAGGACCAACCCCTACCCCCAACCCTTGTTAGACAATAGCAGTAACGATGGACCCCGAAGTTCGTCCCGATGATATTCCCGAAAACAAGTGAACTTGTGGTGTACTATTATATCCTATAAGGTAGTGTAAAAGACATTTAAAAGATAATATCATTCAGATAAGAAGACCGAGACATAAAATACAGAAACTTCAGATATAGTATAAGAGCATAAGAAAAGATGGAAGAACTCTAATTAAAAGATTTAAAGGAGGATTTGTCCAGATAAAATGATGAAAAGAAGGAGCATTATTCAAGCAATGACAGGAATACATGAGTAACAACGTTAGACATGACTAAGACGTATAACAATAGACTTTTCCATTTATAAATTGAAGAAGAATGGTATCAACAGAATATATTATGGAATACATAGTAGCGAGCCCTTAGGTGTTAGTATAAGACCGAAGTTCTATTAAATATAGATTGGAAGAAAGATAGCAAGTATAGCCACATGTTTTCCTTCACAGCGCTCCGTTATAAATAAGACGTAGGATGACTTGAAACATATTTATTGAGGTATAATGTAAAAATGGCCAAGGAAGCTAAGTATACTGATATTGTTTAGACCATGACAACACCTAACAGAATATGACTGTGGGGATAACTGAAAGTTGATATCCTAAAGTGCAACAAGGCAAGGAAAACTAGTCAGTGTAAAAGATGGTTAACCAGATTTATACTAGCAACGAATTTAAAAGTACGAAAAGAGTATGAACATTAACCAGAACCGAATCGCCAGCATCGACGTAAATAATAAGGAATACAGTTTAACCATAAGCATACATACAATCAAGATGAATATAGGTACCTTGTTCCTGAGTCTTTAGCCAATTAAAAAGGACCGTCAGAATTAATATCCTGAATTTAAAAGGCATTAGTAAACAACAATAGTAAGTCATAAGTACATGAAGAATTTGACGATGAACTATGAGGTCCTAAGGCCCATAGGTATGCAAAGATATGAGAAGTTGAAGGACGTAATCGATAAGCAGTTGAAGCTTAGCGAGGAGGAAATAGAGAGTTAAATAGTTAAGTTATTAGAATGAATGCTAGAATTAGATCGAGTGTGTGGCAATAAGGAAATATCTAGTAAAGTTATTATTTTATATACATTTACACTCGAAATGGAAGCAGGATATCAAAAAGCCTAACCATAGAGAACACTAGTATTTCTAGGGACTCGCAATTACCAGCTAAGAAGAACCCAAAGATATATATAATAAGATCATTAGAGAGACTATATTACAAAGAGAAGGTGAAGAACCTGAGGTATACTCAAAATCAGGGAACGAAGGTCATTAGTTGTAATACAAAGTACAATAGTGATATGTTAAATGTGAAGTGAGACAGAAGTCCCAAGTGATATTTAAGAATTAATGTTTTCATGGTAAAAGATATAAGAGGTTTTGAACAAGAAGAACTAAGATGTGTGGGATGGCAGGTCATGAATATAGTATCAAATTTAGAACTAATAGCTCACACAGGTAATTGAGTCAAGGAATATCGAGCACAACTAGAGGTCCAGTAATGGATTTTCTTTGATACATGACAATAGATGTAGCATAACGGTTGTATAGTGTGTTCAACAGAAGTTTCATGGAATGAAAATGAGGAATTATCTCTCAGTCAAGAATTCAAGGGATTATTCACTATAGCCAACTAACTTTGGTGCAGTATGTGTTAGCATGGCAAAAGATATGTACATAAAATTAAATTTTAAGGATGAAGAGTACGTATGTTTACTATCCAAGTGCTAAACGGTCAACATGGCGGAGATCTTAGTTATTAAATCTAATTGAATCCAGATAATGTAGAATAATTTACAGCAAGAAAGGATTCACGTAGACCAATTAGAATGCATCCATTATTATGACTTCTAAGTTAAGGTATATAAGGTCCAACATGATGATCACATCGTCCTATGGTATAGCGACAGCACACGGAAGGCTGTCAGAAAGTAATGTGATATAGTTGATGAATCAGAGTTGGTTATAAGAGTGCAATCAGTTGAAAGTTAGTGGCGTAGGAAATAGCTTGTGAATCCGGCGACTTGTGGTAAGATATTCAGTGTCAAGAATCTCAAGCCTAGACAAATTCCAAAATTCCAATCCTAAAAGGGATTCGAGGACGAATCTTATTTAAGGGGGGTGGGAGAAAATATAATACCCCGGTAATTTCGACAACTACTATATTATATGTACCATAATACATGATATAAATCATGTTCAAGCATGTATGTACTCGTGAATTACTTTTTGAACATTCGATAAATTTTTTACAGTTCCGATACGTAATTTTTTTATGTTATATTCCAGATAGCCCTTAGTTTTTGGGCCATAACATTTTCATAAAATATCTAAATCTTATGAATTTTATATCATCGAAAATTTAAGAGCAAGACCTACAACTTCCGCGTTGGACGGTTTTCCAAATTCGAATCATAAGTAGGTCCAAAATCGTGATCCCATGGATGCTACAGTGAATTTCGAGTAAGGTCTAGAATTGAGTGATGTGGCACAAATCTAGCCATTCATTTCATTACAAAAAATCAGCAACTCTCTTATAAATAAGACACTATTCACTCATCTCTCTCTCAATCAAAAAACTTGATCTATGGATGCAAGAGACTTCTCCAATATTCTTCATTTCTCATGGAATTTTTGAAGGAATGGTGATGAATTCTCAAGCTTTTCTTGGTCATGTAAGCTTCTTTTTCTTCTTTCTTCTTCTCAGTTAGGAAAATGAGCATCCATTCTTCACTTGCATTTTCGTACTTAGGAACCCTATGATTTGGGCCTTTGTTTTTTGAGAAGGTTGAACAAAATTTAATCCTCATTACATGTTTATGATGTTGTTTAAAGTGGATTATGCCTAAGTTTTGGTTGAAATAATGTCAAGGTGTAGAATGGGCATGAAGATCAGATTTCTTATCATGGTGGGGGAAATTATTTTTGATGTTGTGATGATAATGTATTGAGGTTCATGCATTATAAGATGATATAACATGAGTTTAATTTATTTTGGAGTTGATAACTCAAAGATTATAAAATTAGAGCCTTTGTTCAATTATATATGGATATGTTAAGGGAGAATACTTTGTGATTTGATGATACTAGATAATGGCTTGTTTTGAGTGTAATAAGAAGTGCTTGTGTGAAGGTTATAGTATGGAGGCGTTGGAATTTCTATGGGCATTGACAATGGAGAACTGGTATTTGGCCCTAAAATTGGGCTAAGCGTCGTGACGCCGAACATATGAATGCTCTCTGCCTTGGGTCTGATCATGTGTGAGTCATGATGTGAAACACTTACCATCGTGACGCGTAACCAGAAGGTACTCTCTGCCTCAGGTCTGGGCATGTGGGAGTCGCGACGTTTAACCCTTCACGTCGCGACGCGAAGCATGAAATACTCCATGTTTCAGTTTGTTCGCATGCGCGTCATGACGTACTAGACCTGGAGTCGCGACGTTCAGCAAATTCAGTTTCATCTCATTTTAATTTCACCTTAAGATGTTAGGGGCCACCCTAAGGGTTTCGTTTTGGCACATATACATGCATTATGTCGTGTCACAAGTATAATATGTCATTTAGTAATAATAGTTTAGTTGAATTGAGAAGCTTAGTCTAGTTCCGAAGCATAATTCATAACTTATATTCTAATTAAGTTTATCGATTATAAATTATCGGTAGGAACCCAAAGTTCTTTGACGAAGTGAAGTAGTGTCAGCCAGATTCCAAATCTGTGAGTGGATATTTCTTTTCAAGTTGATATTTACTAATTTTCTTTTAATTTGAGACTTATTTTTAAGCGCTTTAGGGCATTAGCCAAATTGATTACCAGTTATTTAATGAATGAGAATGTTCTGAAAAATTTTGAGTTTAAAACATGATTTTAACGATTTTTGGAGGCATGGGGGAAAAACCCACCTCAGATGTAACTTGGAATTGACAGATCCAGTAACGTGTGCACACGTAGTTCAGGAATAGGGGGACAGTGATATGTAACACCCTTAAATCATAGTTTCAGGGTCAGGATGATGTCATGGATTAGCATTTCTGGCTATAGTTTAGTGGCTTGGGGTACGGCGATACGTAATGTCCCAAGACACTAGTTTAGGCATATAGGGGATGACGATACGTTATGCCTCCATGTGTTAGGTTTTCTACAGATTCTCAGATATATGATTTTCAGACACGATAGTTTTATGAAAGAGTTTCAGAAAGAATAGTTTTCTGAAAGAGATTTATAAAGAATCCAATTTTATGGAAAATCTCAAATTTTTACATAAAGAAAGGATTTTCAGAAAACTCTTGCAGAAAGAGATTTGTCTTCAAACAAAAGATAGTTTTCAGAGAAAATTAGTTTTCTTTTAAAATACGATGATTTCGTTTTCAGTAGATAAATGTTTTTATAAAGAATATTAGTTTCCGTTTTAAAAATTCTCCACTCACTAGGTCGTTCAAACGATCTAGCTCCCCAACTCCCAGTGTTTTTATTTTGTAGGTTTACCCAGAGGACGGGCTCGAGAAGATGGATACTGATGGCAGTCACTAGGGTATTTGGGTCCACCAGGGCGAGTACAGAGGTTCAGCACAGTCAGTGTCAAAGTAAAGTTGCATGCATGCATTAGTGTTTTATAAGTCCTTGTAATATGTTAAAAGTGTCCATTATCAGAGTTGTATAGAGAAGTATATTTTAGTACACAGTTACGAGTATTGAAATGCATTCTATATTGTTGAGTTAGGCAATGGTCCTAATACATGAGTTTGTAGTCGAAATGGGATTAGTAGTGATGATTGCAGTCAGAAAATTAGAGGCTCAGGGAAATAGGTCGGTCTATTCCCTTCCGGTAGCATCTCCAAAATGAGGATGTTACAGTCTACCACCCAGAAAAAGGTTAAACCCTTACAAGAATGAAATGGTTAAAATAGAAGTCCTTAAATTTCTTGATTCATTCATCTTTTACATACCTGGTTTGGAGGAAAGCACATATGCTAAGAAACTGAGAGCTAAACAATTAGGTGTTTGTTATAAATGTGCATGTTGGACATGCAACACTCGATGTCATTATTTAGGAATGATGTCTAATAATCACATCACTCGTTTATATACATAATTTCAAAAAGAAAGACAACAATAAAGTCACGGGAATCTGACTTTAAAAGACCATGTTTGCCAATTTGTAAGAAAATTGGATGGGAAGCATATCCCCGACCCATAGCGGACGTTCAAGCCGTTACTGGACGTAAAACCAGAGGAAGATGTGAGCCACAATCCCAACTACCAACATATTGTTTCAATTTATTGCTTTGGTTTCCTTTAATTTAAATTACTATTTTGATTTAATTTAATTTACTATTTTGATTTCTTTTACTTTAATTTTACCGGCAACATCTAACATTTTTGGGTTTCATGATCTATTATATTATTTATCTGACAATTGTCATTTTACAGATACTAGTGTCGAAAAAAGAAATGACAAACTGTTTTTATAGATCCTAAAAAAGGTTCCTTTAATTTAAATTACTATTTTGATTTAATTTAATTTACTGTTTTGATTTCTTTTACTTTAATTTTACCGATAACATCTAACATTTTTGGGATTCATGATCTATTATACTGTTTCTGACAATTTTCATTTTACAGATACTAGTGCCTTTATTACTAACCTTTTTTAGGATCTATAAAAATAGTTCGTCATTCTTTTTTCGACACATCCAAATAAGAGAAAACGAAAAATGGAGAAAAATTCAAGACGACAAGTCACTAATATCAGTGTATTTTATGGATCTAGCTTTGGTACTAAACCTGAATTTTTTGAAACTGCAAAAGAATTGGGTAGAGTTATAGCGAAAAGAAACATGAACTTAGTATATGGCGGTGGAAATCTTGGATTGATGGGATGTGTTTCAAAGGCCATGGAAGAATGAGGCAGTCAAGTTTTAGGAATAATCCTAAAAATTTTGGCAGACGGAAATCTCATTGGAAAATCAAACGGAGAAGAATACATTGTCTCAGGTATGTTTGAAAGACTCACTGAAATGATTAATTAAGTTGACGCTTTTATTGCTTTACCAGGTGTTCTGGGCACATTGGAAGAAATATTCACAGTTGTGTCTTGGGAAAATTTGAACATTCATCGAAAACCCATTGGACTACTTAATATAGATCATTTTTCTGATTTTCTTTTAGTATTTCTTGAGGATGTTAAAAGACTTGAATTCATTTCGAAATCGGTAAAAGATATCGTTTTACAACAGGAAAAATTGCGGAATTAATCGACTAACTGTTATCATATGAACAAAAAATCGACCCAATTCTTTCCAAGTTGGACTGGTCAGATAACGATCGTGGCAAGAAGCTTACTGTGTAACTTTTTTTGGGGGTTAAATAGTAGTGTTGTTGATTCAATTGTTATTTTCACACTAACCATGTGATGTCTTCTAAACTCTACCTCTTCTTTTCAGACATTGAGGATAATGTATCAATTTGGTTTGGGGATGGGAGAGTTGACTAGATATTTTTCAATTTTTATGTTTTCCTTTTTGTAAAAAAATTAATTTTATATGACCCTTGTTGGACAATTATGACCCATAGCATCACTATTTGTAAAAGACATTGTGGTTTTTGTACAAATTAACTATGTGACAAAGGAAATTACTATTTTATCATTTTGTAATTAGATTACTTGAATATATAAATGATAAAAGCCCTTATGATTAGTTTCGGATTAATAAGATATAAGACAGTATCAATCCACGAAATGTTTAATCATTAAATATCCCTAGTCGTAGTATTATCGAGACTGGACATCGATAATGCGGAATAGATATTACACTTGTGCGCGTTATGGAAGTGTAACGGCATAGTTCTCATATATTTGGGTATTGGATACTCATGAAAGTGTAATAAGAGGTTCTGTTTACCGAAGGTACGAGAATAACTTCGCTCTGGATAGACCCATCAGAATCCCATTGGTAGTATGACTGTGTGTCTATGAGAATCCGAATCAGGGTAGGTGTATTTTGTCTTAACCTGAGACTTGCATCGCTAATACTTGCGACAATCAATACGCTTTGGTTTTGGTCGTCCGGGACTTTAACGGTTCTGTGTACGCCTTTTCTGGGTTTATTGAGAATTGTAGTGTATTGAGTGTGATGTCAAGAAGGAAGTGTCACTTCAGTCATATGGAGATGATGATCACGTAGGGATACAGAACTAGTACTCTAATATGTTGCAACTATCGGGATAATATGACAAGGTCATGATTATCCGATTAAAAAGACTAGTTGCTAGTGATCCGATATATGCTTCGTACGGGGCAGACACAATTCCAGCCCCAAGCATAGCATATGACATCCGATACTGGATCGAAATGCGCAATACTCAGTATACTACACCTGGTATGGATTATGAATTCCTTAAAAGAATATTTCGGGGGAATTGGGTAGGTACGGTGCTTCGCTAGAAGCCAACCATGTCTTGTAAATCAATAAGAACGTGGTACGGGGTACGCACGTGTTCGGATAGTCTGACGACCAGATTTACTGCCAACATATCCAGGAATCTCATGGGTCGCTTCCCAAAGATTCACCGATGACGTTTGACTCGAACATAATTAATTTAGGATTAATTATAAGAGAGAGAAAATTAATCTGGGATTAATTACGGCAAGAATTTATCTGGGATAAAATTCGATTAGAAGAGAGAGAACGATTAATTTGGAATTAATTGATTAAATAATATATTCGATATATTAATTGAAATTAGATTTCAAAGCGGAATTAAATTGGATTTTAATTCGGACAAACGAATTAATTTAGAATTAATTCGTAAGCGACTTTAATAATAATGTCGCAACGGCAAATTCGTTATTTCAAAGTTGCGTGTTGGATTGTTCGACGTAAATTCAGAATTTATAAGTGGTGGGACCCACTTGACTTGCATCAACACTTTTGACTTGTGATGGAAGTTGTTAAGGTTGAGTGTAAATCTTGCATTGCTTGTTTTTTATTCAACCAAAGTCCAACACACTTTGTGTTTCATTTTGAATGACTTATACCAACTTTGAGTTTTGGTATTGGGTAATTGATTTTAGAAAATCAAATACACAACACAAAAATCACTATCTCTCTCACTTTCCCTCCATTGCTGAGAGCTTCACTCTCTCCCTTTGAGATTTTGTTTCAAAATTTCTTCAAGCTAGTACTATCAATGAGTCATTCAAGGTGTTAGGGAAACCAATCCTAGAGTTTGGAAGACAAAGGAAGGACTTGGAGCTCTTCTCAAACACAAAAAGTCTTGAACTTCATACATCCATCAATCCGATCAATGTACGTTTTTCCGTAACTTCTTTGATTATTCACACATCATTACATGTTAGAAGATCCTTGCCATGTTCTAGGAACCCAACAATGGTATCAGAGCCTTTTCTAAGCATGAAATGACTTTAGGGTTTATAAACTTTAATTTGGGGTTTTTATGTTTTGAGCATGATTTCTTCAAATTAATTGTTTAGATGAGCTTTGATGATGATGAATTAGATTTATACATATTAGAATTTGAGAAAAATGAATTGGATAGATTTTTCCCCAAATCCATTGCTTGGCCGGAACATGAACCTTAGGAGTATCATGGTGATTTTTGATTTTAGACCATTGGATGTGTTTAATGCATGATGAGTATATTGATTGTTGATTTAATTAGATTGAAATCAAAATTGTATATAAATTGTGCCATATTGCTGTGAGTTAAAAAAGCATGAAATTGATTGATTTTGCTTTAATTTATGTTGGACATAAGTTGATTAATTAAAGCATGAATAATTAGTTTAATTGGTGTTTTGGAAATATTGGTTTAACTAATTAATTATGGATAATACACTTTAATTAAAAATTAATGTGAAATTTGGAATTTTGTATTAATTAAAATTAGTCTTTAATTTTGAATTGGGCTAATATTGTTGTATTTGTCCTTAATGGGCTTGGTTGGGCCAAGTTTGGTTTAGGACAATTGGATTGGATCTAAATTGGGCCTAAAACCATTCCATAAAATCCAAATATAATAATTGGGCCTTTAAATATTTAATTGGGCCTAATGGGCCAAAATTGATTTTTGGCAAATAGGGTGATTCCTTAATTGGGCCTTGGCATTTGGGTTTGATCCATATTGGCCAAAGCCCATGCCTTAAGAATTAATTAAAAGCCCATTGGACTTCAATTAAATTGACATTGGATGTTAATTGGGCCTTTGAGACCCATTTAGATTAGATTTAGAATCTAAATCTAAAAGGCGCTAAAATAAGTGTAATTATTTAATTTTGAATTAAATTAGAATTAGTATTGAATACAAATTAAATTGGATTTAAAATTTAAGCATCATGTGTCACAGATGATTACTGACATCGAACAGCTGGGACAGCTGGGCATAGTCTTCGAGGCTGAGACTTCTATAGATTTGATCTTACAGTCTCTGCCTGACAGTTGGGGCGGGTTCATCATGAACAATAATATGATGAACCAAGAAAATACTCTTGGAGAGTTGATGGCAATGCTGAAAGAGGCAAAAAAAGAGCTTTTAAATGGCAAGAAGCGCGAGGCGCACTTCGCTTCGACATCTCAGAATGCCAGGGCTTGGCCAAAGGCTTCTGGAGGCGTGAAGAAGAAGAAGAAGAGAAAGGGCAAGGCCAAATCATCAAAGTCTTATGGGAAGGCAGATGACAAATCCCAAGATGTCTGCCTGCAGTGTGGCAAATGGGGTCACTGGAAGCGTGACTGTCGTGAGTATAAGGCGCACATGAAGGAAGTGAAGGCGGGCAAGGCTCCGGCTTCAGGTATGTTTGTTATTGAAATAAACATGTCTACTTCTAGTTTTAAAAAATTGGATTTTTGATTATGGTTGTGGTACTTATATATGTACTGATGTGTAGGATCTGCAGATTAGCAAGAGATTGGCTTCAGGAGGGATCGACCTCCTAGTTGGAAATGGGACTAGAGTCGCCGTTTTGGCTGTTGGGACCTATATTTTGGAACTGCCATCAGGGCATGTACTTAATTTATCAAACTGCTATTATGTACATAGTTTGACTAGAAACATTATATCTGTATCTTGTTTAACCCAATGTGGGTATACTTTTGTATTCAGAAACAAAGGTTGTTTTGTTTATAAAAATGATTTTGAGATATGCAGTGCTGATGTTAATAATGGTCTTTATATTTTGAATATAAATCATTCTCAAACATATAACATGACAAACAAAAGGCTTAAATTAAGTAACAAATATGAAACTTATATGTGGCATTGTCGTCTGGGACATATTAACAAAACTCGTATATCCACACTTTTGAAGAGTGGATACTTTGACGGATTTGATCCAAATTCATATAACGTCTGCGAATCTTGTTTATTAGGCAAAATGCCTAAAACACCTTTTAGCGGTAAAGGTGCACGCGCCACCGAACTGTTAGCCCTCGTTCATAGTGACGTATGTGGGCCCATATCTAGCAAAGCTAGAGGTGGATATGAATACTTCGTAATCATTACGGATGATGCATCGTGTTATGGTTATGTGTATCTTATGAGACACAAGTAAGAAACCTTTGAGAAATTCAAAGAGTTTCTACACGAAGTAGAAAAACAGACCGGTAAAAGTATTAAAACATTACGGTCAGACCGTGGTAGAGAATACTTGAGCAATGAGTTTCTTGATTACTTGAAAGAGTATGGTATTCTTTCACAGTGGACTCCTCCCGGAACACCTCAATTAAATGGTGTGTCCGAACGGAGAAACCGAACTTTGTTGGACATGGTAAGGTCTATGATGAGTCGCATTGAGCTACCAAATTCCTTCTGGGGATATGCATTGAACAGTGCAATACTTATTTTGAATAAGGTTCCGTCAAAGTCTGTACAACAGACTCCATATGAAATATGGACAGGAAAGAAACCGAGTTTCTTATTCCTGAAGATTTGGAGATGCTGGACATACGTTAAACGTTTGGATGGTACCAAACTTGAACCCAAATCGGATAAGTGCCTATTTGTAGGTTATCCTAGGGAAATCAAAGGATATTACTTCTACCACCCACAAGAGAACAAGGTATTTGTTGCTCTACATGCGGTTTTCCTTGAAAAGGAATTCCTAAATGCAGTGGTAAGTGGGAGGAAAGTAGAATTCGATGAAAATCGGAGTGATACTGTTCCTGGCACCGACTCCCAAACAGAACACGAACAGTTCATCAGGGATGAGACTGTACCACAATCTTATAATACACAAGAACCGCGTAGGTCGGAGAGATCAGAAAAAAATCTGAGAGGTATGGGTTTCTGATCTCACCTCACGTAGATATTAATCTTATTGAGGATAATGAGCCGGCTACGTATGAGGAAGCGATATAAGATATCGACTTAGCTTTATGGCAAGAAGCCATGAAGTCCAAAATGGATTCCATGTATACCAACCAAGTTTGACACTGGTTGATGCACCAGAAGGCGTAAAGCCTATTGGTTGTAAATGGGTCTTCAATAAGAAGACTGACATGGATGGCAACATACAAACGTACAAAGCTAGGCTTGTAGCAAAAGGGTATCGTCAACGACATGGTGTCGATTACGACGAAACTTTTTCTCCTGTTGACATGATTAAATCCATTCGGATAATGCTTACTATTGCTGCATATTTCGATTATGAAATATGGCAGATGGACGTCAAAACCGCTTTCCTTAACGGAAACCTTTTGGAGGATGTTTATATTCAACAGCCTGACGGTTTTGTCATACCAAAACATGCAAACAAGGTTTGCAAGTTAAATCGATCCATTTATGGATTGAAGCAAGTATCGCGTTCTTGGAACCAACGTTTTGATGAGATCATAAAAGAATATGATTTCGTTCAAAACGAGGATGATCCATGTGTATATAAGAAGTTTAGTGGGAGTGCAATGACATTCATTGTCCTTTACGTAGATGATGTATTACTTATTGGCAATGACATTCTCATGCTACAATCGGTGAAAGTTTGGCTTTCATTAAAATTCTCAATGAAAGATCTGGGAGAAGTAGCTTTTATTCTGGGAATAAGGATCTATCGGGATAGATCTAGAAAGCTGCTTGGACTCTCCCAGAGCTCGTATATCGACAAAGTGTTGAAGAGATTCAACATGGATCAGTCTAAGAGGGGAGTGTTGCCAGTGTCACATGGCGTCTCTCTATCTAAGGACATGTGTCCTAAAACTCAAGATGAGAGGGACAATATGAGTCGGATCCCATTCGCTTCTGCATTCGGATCGATCATGTATGCCATGATATGTATGCGACTTGATGTCTCGTATGCTTTGAGCATGTGTAGTCGCTATCAGGCCGATCCAGGTGATGGTCATTAGGTTGTGGTTAAGAACATCCTTAAGTATCTTAGACAAACTAAGGATGCTTTCTTAGTATATGGAGATGGAGAACTTGAGGTAACTGGGTTTACCGATGAAAGTTTCCAAACCGATAAAGATGACTGTAAGTCGCAATCCGGGTACATATTTTGTTTGAACAACGGAGCAGTGAGCTGGAAATCTTCCAAGCAAGAGACTGTTGCCGATTCAACAACAGAAGCGGAATATATCACTGCAGCTGAGGCAGCAAAAGAGGCAGTTTGGATCCGTAAATTCCTAATTGGATTAGGAGTAGTTCTATTAGCAGTTGAGCCCATTCCTTTGTATTGTGACAATAACAGGGCTATAGCGCAGCCTTAGGAACCGCGGTCTCATCAACGATCTAAGCATGTACATCGACGTTTCCATCTGATTCGTGAGAACATACATCGTGGCGATGTGAAGATCGAGAAGGTCGCATCATATGACAACATTGCAGATTCGCTGACGAAGGCTATTTCTCAGCAAAGGTTTGAGCGACATGTACATAGTTCAGGTGTTAGATACTTGAGTGATTGGCTATAGGCCAAGTGGGAGATTGTTGGACAATTATGACTCATAGCATCACTATTTGTAAAATACATTGTGGTTTTTGTACAAATTAACTATGTGATAAAGGAAATTGCTATTTTATCATTTTGTAATTAGATTACTTGAATATATAAATGATAAAAGTCCTTATGATTACTTTCGGATTAATAAGATATGAGACAGTATCAATCCACAAAAGGTTTAATCATTAAATATCTCTAGTCGTAGTATTATCGAGACCGAACATCGATAATGTGGAATAGGCTAGTATTACACTTGTTCACGTTATGGAAGCGTAACGGCATAGTTATCATATATTTGGGTATTGGATACTCATGCAAGTGTAATAAGAGGTTATGTTTACTGATGGTACGGGAACAGCTTCGCTCTGGATAGACCCCTCGGAATCCCATTGGTAGTATGACTATGTGTCTATGGGAATCCGAATCAGGGTAGGTGTATTTGGTCTTAACCCGAGACTTGCATCGCTAATACTTGCGACAATCAATACGCTTTGGTTTTGGTCGTCCGATACTTTAATAGGTTCTGTGTACGCCTCTTCTGGGTTTATTGAGAATCGTAGTGTATTGGGTGTGATGTCAAGAAGGAAGTGTCACTTCAGTCATATGGAGATGATGATCACGTAGGGATACAGAACGGGTACTCTAATATGTTCCAACTATCAGGATAATATGACAAGGTCATGATTATCCGATTAAAAAGACTAGTTACTAGTGATCTGATATATGCTTCGTACGGGGCAGACACAATTCCAGCCTCAGGCCTAACATGTGACATCCGATACTGGATCAAAATACACAATACTCAGTATTGTATGCCTGGTATAGATTATGTATTCCTTAAAAGAATATTTATGGAGAATTGGGTAGGCACGGTGCTTTGCTAGAAGCCAACCATGTCTTGTAAATCGGTAAGAACGTGGTACAGGGTACGCATGTGTTCGGATAGTCCGACTACCGGATTTACTGCCAACATATCCAGGAATCTCATAGGTCGCTTCCCAAAGATTCACCGATGACGTTTGACTCGAATAGAAATAATATAGGATTAATTATAAGAGAGAGAAAATTAATATGTGATTAATTACGGCAAGAATTTATCTGGGATAAAATTCGATTAGAAGAGAGAGAACGATTAATTTGGAATTAATCGATTAAATAATATATTCGATATATTAATTGAAATTAGATTTCAAAGCGAAATTAAAATTGGATTTTAATTCGGGCAAACGAATTAATTTAGAATTAATCCGTAAGCGACTTTAATAATAATGTCGCAACGGCAAATTCGTTAATTCGGAATTAAACGAACCCGGGCCTGAGCGAAATTGTGTGTTGTATTGTTCGACGTAAATTCGGAATTTAGAAGTGGTGGGACCCACTTGACTTACATCACACTTTTGACATGTGATGGAAGTTTTTAATGGTGAGTGTAAATCTTGCATTGCTTGTTTTTTACTCAACCAAAGTCCAACAAACTTTGTATTTCATTTTGAATGACTTATACCAACTTTGAGTTTTGGTATTGGTAATTGATTTTAGAAAATCAAATACACAACACAAAAATCACTCTCTCTCTCTATTTCCTTCCATTGCCGAGAGCTTCACTCTCTCCCTTTGAGATATTGTTTCAAAATTTCTTCAAGCTAGCACTATCAAGGAGTCATTCAAGGTGTTAGGGAAACCAATCCTAGAGTTTGGAACACAAAGGAAGGACTTGGAGCTCTTCTCAAACACAGAAAGTATTGAACTTCATACATCCATCAATACGATCAATGTAAGTTTTTTTTCCGCAACTTCTTTGATTATTCACATATCATTACATGTTAGAAGATCCTTGACATGTTCTAGGAACCCAACAACCCTTTGTTCCATCATTCAGAAACCTGTACATACTAGTTGTAGTAGACTACGTCTCCAAATGGGTTGAAGCAATAGTATTGCCATCAAATGATTCAAAAGTGGTGATAAAATTCCTTAAAAAGAATATTTCCACTCGCTTCGGAACACCTCGGGCAATTATCAGTGATGGTGGCACACATTTCTGCAATAGATACTTTGATGCACTCCTATCCAAATACGGAGTTACTCATAAAGGAGTCTTTGAATGACATATTATTGACTCTTGAGACGTATTCCAGTGGATATGTACATCACGCAATTCACATGTTATATACACAGTTCAGAAAAGAAAGACAACATTTAAGTCTCGGGAATCTGACTCTAAAAGACCCTGTTTGCCAATTTAAAAGAAAATTGGATGGGGAGCTTGTCCCTAACGCATAGACGTCATTCAAGCTGTTACTTCATAGTAATATTATTTTCTCTTCGTATTTATCTAATAATTGTGATTTATTTTTTTATTTTCTTTTATTTTCTCCGACAGGATCCAGACTTTTTGACTTTCACGATATATTTTACTGTTTAGCTAATAATTGTCATTTGGTAGGTAGTAGTGTTATTATTACTCACCCTTTTTCAGGTTTTATAAATTCAGCTCATCATTGCACTCTTGAAGACATCCAGAGTTAAGAAGTAAATAAAAAAAATGGAAGCCACTTCAAGAAGATGAGTTGTAAATATCTGTGTGTTTTGCAGTACTAGTGTTTGTTCTAAGCCAGAGTTTTTTGAGGCAGCACATGAATTGGGTAGAGTCATTGCTGAAAGGAATATGCACCTAGTATATGGTGGTGGTAATATTGGACTAATGGGGTACGTTTCAAGGGCCGTACAGGAAGGAGGTAGTGAAGTTCTAGATCCCAAAACCCTTGGCAGAGGTGAATCCGATAGGACCATCAAACGGAGAGGAACTTATCGTGCCAGGTATGTCCGAACGACTTGTGGAAATGATTAACCGTGCTGATGTTTTTATTGCTTTGCCAAGTGGCTTAGGTACGATTGAGGAATTTTTTACAGTACTATCTTGGGTGAACCTAAACATATACCAGAAACCGATTGGACTGTTTAATGCTAATGGATTTTATGATTTTCTTTGTGTGTTTCTTGATGATGCCCGGAGAAATGGGTTCGTATCAAAACCTGTAAAAGAAATCATCTTCACTGCTAGAACTGCCAATGATTTAATTGACCAAATTTGTTCCTTTGAACCACAAATTGACCCTATCCTTTCTAAGATAAACTTGTCTTATAATAATCGTGGTAAGAAGCGTCGGATAAATCTGGATCTTAACCTTTAATTTTCTTTTTAGATGTAGAATTTCAGCTAATCAGGTATTGTTTCTAAACTCTTCTTCTACTTTTTACGACATTGGGGATAATGTCTCATTTAGGTTTGAGGGAGGGGAATAGTTGACTAGTATCTTGTTTTTATTTTTTGATTTTTAGTCAAAAATTTCCAAAAAATTCAAAAACAATTAGAAAAAATTAGAAAAAATTAATTTTTTTTTTGTGTTTTTGTGTTTTTAACTTGACTAATCAGGTGAAATTGGTGAGAGATAGTTGTGTAAGGAATTTCCACTCCTGAGACGTATCTCAACCTATTTCGTAACAAGTTAATTTTTGTTTATTTTCTTTTGAATTATTTAATTTGTGAATTCTCCCTAATACTGACTAAATTGGATCTTCATATGCTCAGTTGACAAGTATTATCAACATGCATGGTAACATACGACCATGAGTTGTAAGTGAAAAGTTTGTAATATTCAGTGCTCTAGTTTAATTAGAGGAAGCATCTAAAAAAGCAATGGAAAAAAAAATACATCTGAGATCCGAGTAATTAAGTCAGTAGAGGTGTTTTAACACCTAGTGCCTTAAAGCCAATTGGCTTTGGAGACACTGGCCCAAAGCTCGATACATGGATCGAAGATGTTGTAAAAAAAAGAATATCTGAAATCCGAGTAATTAAGTCTATAAGGGTGTCTTAACACCTAGTGCCCTAAAGCCAACTGGCTTGGGAGTCACTGGCCCAAAGCTCGCTACATGGATTGAAGATGTTGTAAAAAAAAAATATATGAAATTCGAGCAATTAAGTCTGTAAGTGTGTCTTAACACCTTGTGCCATAAAGCCAACTGGCTTGGGAGTCACTGGCCCAAAGCTCGCTACATGGATTGAAGATGTTATAAATAAATAAAAATTCATTGTCAAAAAAAATGTGTGAATTCTGATATAACTTTAGGACAAAAATATTACTCTCTTTTCAATTACACTTATGAATATTGTGGGTACAATGATTTGATTACTACCTTGTTGGTTGTGTATATGAAGAATGTAAAAATAATCGGAAAATTTACTTATTTGGTAATTTAGAAAGAAAGAAAACAACTACTAACTTGGATAAGAAGTTTCATTTGTTTAGTCACTAACTTGTTTATTCTCTTTTCTCTTGTCTTTTTGTTTTTGTGTGCATTAGATTGACGTTTGTGGGTATCATCACTGTAAGCCCTCACGAGACTACAACTCGTCCACTAGGGACACCTAAGGGTTTAAAGGCTTGTTGTATACACTAAATGCAACCGTGATACCTACGAAGGTGGCTTAGTTTAATTTTATTTGTTTATTGTATTTTATTTTGTTGTTTTGCTCGAGGACTAGCGAAATGTTAGGTTTGGGGGTGTGATGAGTGGAAAATATATCAATATTTACCGTCCCTTTTACTTAATATTTTGTATAGTTTCTCGAGTTTTATGAACGTTTTGATGTGTTTTAGTTTATTTTACAGATTAAATAAAATTGGGACTAAATGGAATCAATCAGGATGAAATGTGGAATAAATAAGGGCAAAAACCGGACTTGACATTTTGATTTTGGAGATTGGAAACTTTAAATGGCGTTCTAACGAAGTACAATTTCAGAAATTCCAACTTTGCACAATTGTCGTATTTTGGTCATAACATTTTACTACGATATCGGATTAAGGTGATTCAAGTTCCAGATTAAAGAAGACTCAAAGATCTACAATGTTGAAGTTCATAATAATTTCAAATTCTAAAGTTTCCATGACCACAATTGATAAAAACATCCGTAAGTGTGTTATGTATAATTATTAAAGTCATTTTCAAAACAAAATATTAATAATAAAATAAAAAATGAAAATTGTCAAACTTCCACCAAACATGCGTGCCATGTTTGGTGGAGCAATTGGTGGAGAAATTGGTGGAAGTCTTTAGATTTGCCTATAAATACCAAGCTAAACTTTATAATTTTTTCATGCTTTCTTTGGAAGAGTTTCTCCATGAAAACCTAAAGGAAAGTGTCTTGTATATTTATTTAAGTTTTCTTGTATTTTCTTTTTATTTAATTAATAAAATTTTATGGGTTTTCATTTACAACATGAGCAGGTAATCTCATTCTGCTTGGGTGAAAATGTGAGACTTTTAATATAATAAATTAGATTAATCTCCCTTATTTCAATGAAAATTTGGATTAATTAGTTACCGCCTATATGGTCGGTTTAGGTGACAACCTTATTTACCGTCTATATGGTAGGTTTTACATTTCAGACGTAGTTTCCGCCTATATGGTCAGTTTAGGTAATAACCTTGTTACCACATATACGGTCGGTTGGATTTAATTGAGACAAATGAAATTATTGCCTTTATGGTCTGGTTAAATATAATTAATTAATCGGTAAACATTGACAATAAAAGAGATTTCTAATTTTGAAATATTAAAAGTGGATCCTTTAACCCTGGCATTTTCTTTCATTATTGTAATTTTACTTTTATTTATCTCCAAGTTATTTTTTATGATGTTTTATTTATTTAAGTGTTTAGTAATCCTAAGTATGTTTTGTAACTAAACATATTATCTAGGGGTGTGATGAATTCCAATATCATCGGTTTATAAGGGGTTATTTCATGTCTTGGGTAATATAAAGGTTTATTTATTAAGTCTTAAGCTTAATGCTTCTTGTTAACTGACCATTAATAAGATTGATGTGGTAAACTTAAAATAAACTTTACGAAGGAATTTTTGGTTTCAGCCTTAGACTTAATAGCCCACGATCTTCCTTAAGGATAGATAACCCTTAATAGATTTCCCTCAAGGATAGACATATACCTGTCGAGCGAGGGTAGCCACAATTGGAACTTAATCTTAATGAATTCAAGTAACTTGGTTAACATAGACATATGATTAATTGGGTTACATTAGGTATTTACATCTGACCATCGATAGAGGCTTTTGTAAAGTTTCATGTTCCAGGTTAATAAAATAATATATTGCACAAACATGAGATAACCACTTCATCTTTAATAGATATTAGAAGGATTCACAACCCTAGATAGTTTAATAATATTGAATTTTCCTTTATTTACATTCGTACTATTTTATTTACTTGTTTTAGTTTAAAATCAACATCCAATCAACAACCAATCTATTAGATACTCGTAAACATTTGGCTTCATAAATTAATAGCTTAGGTATTAAGTCCTCGTGGGATTGATACTTTTATACTACTTGAGCGATACGTGCGCTTGCGTTATATGTGTGTGATCACGCCGATTAGTCTTGTTGGTGTTGGAGTTGGTGTTTGGAGCACCATTCTGAATAATATATTGTACGTTATATTTTATTATTTATTAATAAAATAACTACATTTTCATTTCAAACCTTATTAATGGTAATGTCATTATGCATATTAGATTTATATATATATATATATATATATATATATATGCTGAAAATGACATCGACTTTAGAATAGTCATATAGTAATACTGAACACCGTGTGGTTCGATATTGGGATAGTATAACTATTATAAACTATTCTTAAAGTAAATATTCATAGTCGTTGGTTTTGGAATACGGTCAAATTCTTATAACCTAGAATACTAGCACATGTCGTATATTGAAATTGGAGTTCCAATGGTTTAACCCAATGTACCATGAGCAATGGAAGCTCATATAGACATATGAGTATTTGTTAAAGCGAATACTGAATGACTCACACCAAGATCAATAGGAATCTCATCGAGTCAAGTAGCATATGTGATCCGTTAACTATCTGATATCATTGATTTTGTGTGTGATTCTCCATACTTGATGCCATGTATATCAGAGACCTTTCATGGTCTGACCTCTAGATATTCATTGGGTGTGGACCGATGCACTCGTTAATCCAGTGCGTATCAAGATAGGATCCGTCGGCCCGTATGTGTACCATAAAAGGTTTAGGTATCCATGTGAGTAAGTCACGATTCTTAAGACTTTGGCCAAAGCCGATCACCTAGTGTGGATCGCATATATCAGAAATGGCTTCTGATTAGTTGTAAAGAATCATGGACATGTCGACATGAGATGTGCGTCTCGAAAACTTGACGGTGTAATCTATGTTTCCTAAGCACAACTCGGATAGCCTACGACAGATGGGTTGTTAAACATATGTGATGACCTCGAATACTGAATGACTCAGATGATTCCTAATAGTTAGAAGTACACACCACCGTCAATAGGAATCTCCTCGCGTCAAGTATCAAATGTAATCCTTTGACTATAGGATAGCATTGTATTTTGTGTGAGATCCTCCACACTTTGATGATATGTATGTCAAAAACATTTCATGGTATGGCCTCTAGATGTTCGTGGGTGTGGATCGATGCATTGGGTAATCAAGTGCGAAGTAAGATAGGATCCATCGGCCCATATATGTAATATAAGGGGTTTAGGTATTCATGTGAGTAAAGTCATGATTCTTAAAGCTTTGGCCAAAGTCGATCTCCTAGGGTGGATCGCATCAGTTATGAAGAATCGTGGACAAGTCAACATGAGATGTGCACCTCAGAAACTTGAAGGTGTATTCTATGTTTCCTAAGCACAATTTGGATAGCCTACGATAGAGGGATTGTTAAACATATATGATGACCTCGACTTGTATAGTTTAGAAAGGTTGTTCGTGTTCTTCGCAAATTCGGAGATGGTCGAATTGCGTACATATTATCTAGGCTTATATGACGAACGTGTCTGAACTTAGAGAGTCTCAATATGAAGTGTACTTATTGAGCACTTGGGTAACCGATTAATTTTGATAAAAGATAATATTCCATATAATAATTATCAACTAAGATAATCAAGTGTTATTGGATAAAATTGATTATTTACTTTGACCTAATTGGATTAATTGGATTAATTCAATATTTACACAATGACTTAATTATAAAATCATAATTATCTACCATTTGAGGATATTATGGTAATTTTAAGTATGTAATAATAGGTGGTTTTGGCTTGATTTAATTGGATTAAATCAATGTGGCAAACATTGAACTAATCCATTTCCTAATCCTTGTCTTGATTTAATTGGATTAAATCAAAGTGGTAGACAATGGAGATTAGTCACACCTAATTATATATATTTGGACAAATTAGATTAAATGCACCTAAAAGTTGATTACAACTTTTATTAATTAAAAAATTACCTAAGTTTTACTATAAATAGCAAGTTTTAGGAAGGTTTTAATTAAGCAAAGCAAAAGCTCGAGAAAGCTAAGTAGAATTAATTCTTGGAGAAAATATCCTAAGTTAGAGAAGTGTTTAGAGAAGCTTGTGAGGTCTCTACAACATTTCATCTAGGAGAAATCAAGATTGATCTTGAAGTGAAGGTTGCTAGCGTTGAAATCAAGATTTGATCTTGGAGTGAAGCTTGCAAACTTTGGAATTTCTCCAACCATTTCAACAAAGAGAAGAAGATTGGATCTTTGCATCAAGCATGCTAGGTAAGTTTGAACTTCTCTTAAGTTATGTTCTTTTATATATTGGATGCATGATTACATAGTTTAATGTTGAAATAAGGCTAATAAATTGTGTTACGATGTTTTAGAAGTATAAACATAATATGCTTGTTAATTTGGTCAAAGATGTTAATGTTGGAGATGAAATAATTAATAAGAGTTTGGAACTCTAGATTAAAGCTTAGAACTATGGCTACCATTCTAGAATCACTAGACAACCTTTGGGTGACCTAGAATTATTCATGGGTCATTTCATTATGGGATTCTAATTTGGTTTGTGTTTTGGATTCAAAATTTACGCAAGTGCGTATTTAGATTAAATTTATGTTTTTGTAAAAATATATGATATTTTAAAAAAATTAGATTTTTTCTATAATATGTGTTGATGTTAAAATTAATTTTGGATATTTTGAGAGTGTTTACGGAAGGTTGAAAGGTTTTAGGGTAGAAAACTCTATTGCCTTCAACTATCTGTTTCTAGAGAGCTGAAGGCTGAAGAAAGAAAGCATGTGCATAGTACGCGCACAGTACCCGCGTTGTGCGCTACACGCATCGAATTTTACTTTTTCTCGTTCTTGAGCTTCTGGACTCCGATTGAACCCTAATGTTTTCTTATATACTCATAATGGAATATACTATTTCATTAAATATTTTAAAATTATACCCATACCTGATATCCATGGGTTAGACCCATTTCCGTTGCGCGGGACACCGATCCGACCCTAGGGTTTCACATCTGCCCCAATAGCGTGATTTTCACATGTATTGTAAATCTCGACAAAGTCATTATCATTCGCATATAATTCCTTTATAAAATCATAACCAAATAATCAGAACTCAATGATGTAAATAGAGCATACCTGCGTGACAATGCATCAGCAACCATATTCTCATTACCTTACTTATATCGAATGACATATTGGAAGGTCTCTACGAATTCTATCCATTTGGCATGCCTTCTGTTAAGCTTTCCTTGACCTTTAATATGCTTCAAGGATTCATAGTCGATGTGATTCACGAACTCCTTTGACCGTAGATAATGACACTAAGTCTGTAGAGCTCTAACTAAGGCATAAAACTCATTGTCGTTGGTCGGGTACCGAAAAGCTGTGCCATTTAGCTTTTCACTAAAGAAAGCTATACGACATCGATTCAGCATAATGTTGGACAATTATGACCCATAGCATCACTATTTGTACATAACATGGTGTTGTTGTACAAATTAACTATGTGACAAAGGAAATTGCTCTTTTATCATTTGTAATTGGATTACCAAGATACATAAATGATAAAAGTCCATATGATTAGTTCCGGATTAATAAGATATGAGACAGTATTAATCCACTAAGGTTTAATCATTAAATATCCCTAGTTGTAGTATTATCGAGACTGGACATCGATAATGCGGAGTAGACTAGTATTACACTTGTGCGTGTTATGGAAGTGTAACAGCATAGTTCTCATATATTTGGGTATTGGATACTCATGCAAGTGTAATAGGAGGTTGTGTTTACCGATGGTACGGAAACAGCTTCGCTCTAGATAGACCCCTCAGAATCCCATTGGTAGTATGACTATGTGTCTATGGGAATCTGAATCAGGGTGGGTGTATTTGGTCTTAACCTGAGACTTGCATCGCTAATACTTGCGACAATCAGTATACTTTGGTTTTGGTCGTCCGGGACTTTAACAGGTTCCGTGTACGCCTTTTATGGGTATACTGAGAATCATAGTGTATTGGGTGTGATGTCAAGATGGAAGTATCACTTCAGTCATATGGAGATGTTGATCACGTAGGATACGAAACTAGTAATCTTAAGTACTGCAGTCATCGGGATAATATGACTAGGTCATGTTTATCCGATTATAGAGAATATTTACCAGAGATTCGATATATGCTTCGTACGGGGCAGACACAATTCCAGCCCCAGGCCTAGCATGTGACATCCGATACTGGATCACAATACGCAATACTACGTATACTACGCCTGACATAGATTACATATTCGTTAAAAGAATATTTATGGAGAATTGGGTAGGCATGGTGTTTTGCTAAAAGTCAACCATGTCTTGTAAATCGGTTAAAACGTGGTACTAGATACGCACGTATTCAGATATTCCGATGATCGGATTTACTGCCAACATATCCAGAGATCTCATGGGTCGCTTCCCGAAGATTCACCGATGACGTATGACTCGAACATAATTAATCTGGGATTAATTACGGAGAATTTTATCTGGGATAAAATTCATTTAAAAGAGAGAGAGAATGATTAATTTAGAATTAATCGAATAAAATAATATATTCGATATATTAAATGAAATTAGATTTCATAACGGAATTAAAATTGGATTTTAATTCGGGCGAACGAATTAATTTAGAATTAATTCGCGAGCGACGTGAATAGTAATTTTACTAGGCATAATTATTAATTAAATTTGATTTAATTACGTCGCAACAGAAAATTTGTTAATTCGGAATTAATGAACCCGAGCCCGGAATGTGTTTGCGGGCCCACTCAAATTTTGAATCCAGTTGGGGCCCACAAGTCACATCACCTAGTCAAATTGCCTAACTTTTTGGTGATGAACTGATGGTGGCTTGTAAGACACACAAGTGTGAAAGAAAGTGAGTGACATTTACGAAATATTTGGTATATCATTTTCTTTAGATTTTGGAAATCAAATTACAAGTCAACATTCACTTCCTTCTCCTCTCTCTCATTCACTCCCAAAGCAACATTTTCTCTCCCAATTTGGCTTGGCCGAATTCATCAAAGAAGAAGAAGAAGAAATTGTTGTAATTTTTTTTCTAAGTGCTAGCACACACAATGAGTCATTCAAATGTGTTAGGGACACTAATCCATGATTTGGAATTCAAGGACATGCTTGGAATCTCAACATACATCAAAGAGAAGCTTGGAGGAACTTCTCAAAGGAAAAAGTTTGGAACTCTCCGCCAACATCCAAGCCGATCAAAGTGAGTATTTCCGCTACTTTACTTTGCGTATTCACATTTCATATGCTTAATTGATCTTGGTTTGACCTAGAAAACTCAACAATTGTATCAGAGCCATAAATTGAGCATGAAATGAATTAGGGTTCATAGACTTTAATTTGGGGCTTTTATGATTTATGCATGATTTTTTCAAATTGAGGTTTTCGTTGAGCTTGGATCATGTTAAATTAGATTTGTGTATCTTGGGAATTGAGAAATTGAATTTGATAAAATTTCCCCAAATTCCATATGCTTGGCCGAGAGTTTGAACCTTTTAAAGTCATGGTGATTTTTGAATTTTAGACAATTGGATGTGTTTAAAATGCATGAATATATTGATTTGTGATTTAATTGGATTGAAATCAAAATCGGATATAAAAATTCCATGATTGCCGTGACTTTATGAGCATGTTGGATTGATTTTGCTTCAATTTATTTTAGACATAAATTGATTAATTAAAGCAAAGCATGATTAATTAGTGTAATTGGTGTTTTGGAAATATTAATTTAACTAATAATTATGGCTAATACACTTTAATTAAATAATTGTGATATTTGGAATATTGTGATTAAATTAATTGGGCTAAAAAAATGTTGTATTTGGGCTTAATGGGCTTGGTTGGGCCAAGTATGGTTTAGTATAATTGGTTGGATCCAATTGGGCCTAAAACATTTCCATAAAGTCCAAATATGATTATTGGGCCTTTAAAAATTTAATTGGGCCTAATGGGCCAAAAATAATTTTGTGGCAAATGGTGATTCCTTATTGGGCTTTGGTTGCCAATGTCCATGCCTTATGAATTAATTAAAAGCTCATTGGACTTTAATTAAAATGACATTGGATGTAAATTGGGCTTTGAGACCCATTAAGATTAGATTTAGAATCTAAGTCGCAAAGGCACATTAAAAAGTGAAATTATTTAATTTGGAATTAAATAAAGAATTAATATTGAATACAAATTAAATTGGATTTAATATTGTAGTTTGATATAATTCAAGAATACGTACTTTGAGTATTTATTCTTAAAACGAGTTGGACTCGTGCAAATCAAATCGTTGTTTGAACATTGGATGATCATTAATCAAAGATTAATTAATTGGATTAGATTGATTGATAACATGCTTTATGTGAATACATGGATGTGATGTATAAATAATGTATATCGGATGGATATTAGATGAGTGAGGGCATTTTGGAAATTGTTGTAATAAATTTAGAATTTATTAAATGGACCTGCGTGTCCAGCCTTATATCTCTTGACTCTTTGTATTTCTCTTCTCACCAATTCCCCTCAATGAAAATGAGGTTTCTTTATTGTATTATATAATTGGGTAGAAGTTAGAATAGTGCTAGCCGGGGAGAGAAAATGAAGAGATTTGTTCTAGGAACAATTTGTTAAATATCCATCCGCATATCATTATTATTTATTCCGCGCCTTATTATGCTTTTAGAATGCATGCTTAATGGTGTATGATGAGACCTAATCAAAGATAATAAATTGGTTACCAATTTACGCGAAAAACCTTCAATACAATATTAAGCGATTTCCTTCCATTGAGTGGTTCTCTCTCAAGATCCAAGATTGGCATTGGTTTGTTGGCCAAAGTCAAGATCAATGTCTCTCGATTCTTTGTAATTCTCTTCTCACTTATTCCCCTCAATGTAAATGAGGTTTCTTTATAAGTGTTATGTAATTGGGTAGAAGTAAGAATAATGCTAGCCGAGAAGAGGAAATAGAGTGATTTGTTCTAGGAACAATTTGTGAGATATCCATCCGCATATCATTATTAATTTATTTACCACGCCTTATTATGCTTTTAGAATGCATGCTTAAGGGTGTATGATGAGACCTAATCAAAAATAATTAATTGGTTGCCAATTAAGCGAAAAACCCTCAACAAATATTACGCGTTTTCCTTCCATTGAATGATTCATTCTCAAGATCCAAGATTGACACTGGTTTGTTGGCCAAAGTCAAGACTTTTGTCTATCGCGGATGTGTTTGAATCATAAAGGCTTTATTCCAAATCGCATGTCTTGTCCAAGTTGTGATTTGTTGGCCCAAGTCAAGATCACGTCTTGTCCATCGACATCGATTACGAAGCTTTCCAAAGTCAATGGGTCCCGCTTAACTGGAATCATTAAGCTTGTTGTGCCAAAGTCAAGGCTTAGTTGATTCAGAGGAAAAAGGTTAGGGAATAAATCAGATATATTAGCATATATTAGATATATGTCTCGGACTTGGATGTCCACCTACTGGATCTAGGAATTGGATGAGATCTAATTGATCTTAGAGATCTACCTAGTTAAAAATCATACAGCTTGTTGGCCAAAGTCAAGGTTGTGTGTTATTTAACGGGATCCTAGCCAACTAGGAAACTAGGTTTCCCGAGTACTCAACAGAGGGTTAGAGGCTCGCCGAAAAATAGTGGGAGGCAAGTATTAAATTTGCAATTTCGTTTAGATACTTGCCAATACGCGCTTATTTCATTTTTCGTCATTAATTTATATATATATTAGTTGGACTAATATTTCATTGTTGTTTTAAATTAAACAGTTGGACTGTATTCAAACTATTTCATTTATAGTTGATTATGTAATTGGATTATAGTAATCAAATATATTTGAATTTAACCAATCAAATAGTAGTTGATTATATAGTTAGACTATAGTAATCATTATATTCGATTGTACCTGAAATCGTTGATTGGATAGTTGGACTATTGGAATCAAGATAATTGAAAGATTAGCGTTTAGAACATAATCCTGGGTGAAAATATCTTTAAGCGGCTCCAATTTTCAGATTGGGAATAAGACCTCAGGATAGTCCTCGGAATTGAGAAGTTATTCTATTTGATAGAGAAACATCTCGGGCCTGAGCCCGCAGTTGAGAAAATTGTGGAGCATGAGTTTTAGAAGACTCATGGTGATGATAACTTTAGTGCTCAATCTGTTATGCTTACCACAATGACTCTTTAATTCCGTCGTCAGAATTAAGTATTAGATCCCTATACCATGATGTTGAAATTAAAGATCTTCATAGATATATTCTTAGATCTTAGAAGTACTAATTGCAAAAGAAGCTCTTTTGCTCACGTATGTCAGAGGGTACATCTGTCGAGCACTAGATGTCGCAGATGATTGCTAACATCAATTAGCTAGGTTAGCTGGCCATTACCAACGTGGCCGAGACTACCAAAGATTTGATCTTGTAGTCTCTACCCAAAAGCTGGGGCAGGTTCATTATGAACCAAGAGAAAACTCTTAGAGAGTTGATGGCTATGCTCAAGGAGGCAGAGCTAGAGCTTCTATAAGGGGCAAAGGAAAAATCATCACTGTCTTTTGGGAAGACAAAGACATATCCCAAGATGTCTGCCTAAAATATGGCAAATGGGGTCACTGAAGCGTGACTGCCGTATGGACAAGGCAGACATGAAGGAACTGAAGGCGGGGCAAGGCTCCGGCTTCAATTATGTTTGTCATAAACATGTTCACTACTAGTTTCAAAATTGGATTTTTGATACTAGATGTGGTACATAAATATGTACTGATGTGCAGAATCTGCTGATTAGCAGGAGACTGACTTCATATGAGATCTACCTGCGAGTCGAAAACAGGACGAGAGTCTCTGTTTTAACCGTAGAAATCTAAGTTTTGGAACTGCCCTTGGGGCATGTACTTAAATTATGAAACTGTTATAATGTACCTAGTTTGACTAGAAACATTATTTCTATATCTAAGTTTAACCCGTTGCGGGTATACTTTTATATTCTAGAACACTAAGTGTTTTGTTTATAAAGATGATATTGAGATAAACACATTGGATGTGAATAACAGTATTTATATTTAGAATATAAATAAATCTCAAACATATAACATGACAAACAAATAGCTCAAACTGAATTAATCAGATGAGACTTATTTGTGGCATTGTTGTCTGGGACACATTAACAAGACTCGTATATCTACAATTTCAAAGAGTGGGTACTAGGACGGATTTGATTCTAATTCAAATAATGTCTACGAATCTAGTTTATTGGGCAAAGTGCCTAAAATACCTTTTACTTGGTAAAAGTGCAAATGCCACCGATCTGTTAGCCCTTGTTCATTGTGACGTAAGTGGGCCCATGTCTAGTTAGGCTATAGGTGGACATGAATACTTCGTAACCTTTACGGATGTGGCATCGCGTTACGGTTATGTGTATCTTATGAAACACAAGTCAGTAACTTTTGAGTAATTCAAAGAGTTTCGACACGGATTAAGAAGACAGACCGGTAAAAGTATTAAAACATTACGGTCAGACCGTGGTGGAAAATACTTAAGCAATAAGTTTCTCGATTACCTTAAAGAGTACAGTATTCTTTCATAGTAGACTCCTCAAAGAACACCTCAATTGACGATGTGTGTCCGAACAAAGAAACGAACCTTTTTGGACATAGTAAGGTTAATGATGAGTCGCTCTGAGCTACCATTTTCCTTCTAGGGATACGCATTAAACAGTGCAATACTTATTTTGAATAAGGTTCCATGAAAATATGTTAGACATACATCATATTAGATATGATCAGGAAAGAAACCGGGTTTTCTCATTCCTGAAGATTTGGGAATGCTGGGCATATGTTTGGATGATACCAAACTAGAACCCAAATCGGATAAGTGCCTATTTGTAGGTTGTCCTGGGGAAACCAAAGTATAGTACTTATACAACTCACAAGAGAACAATATAATTGTTGCTCTCCATGTGGTTTTCCTAAGAGGAATACCTATATGCAGCGGTAAGTGGGAGGAAAGCAAAACTCAATGAAAATCGGAGTAATACTATTCCAGACACCGATTCCTTAACGGAACACAAACAGTTCATCAGAGATGAAACTGTACAAATCTCTTCGAATACACAAGAACCACGTAAGCCGAAGAAAGTCAGAAAACAACCTGGGAGGTATGGGTTTCTGATCTTACCTCAAGTAGATGTCAATCTTATTGAGGAAGACAAAGTGACTACGTATGAGGAAGTGATATAAGGTATCGACTCCCTATTATGGCAAAGTGCCATTAAGTCCGAAATGGATTCCATATATACAACCAAGTTTGGACACGGGTTGATGTACTTGAAGGCATTGTGCCTGTTAGTACTAAATGAGTCTTCAAGGAAGACAAAAATGGATGGCAACATACAAACGTACAAAGCTAGGCTTGTAACGAAAAGGTATCGGTATCAACATTGTGTCGATTACGACGAAACCTTTTATCCGTTGCCATGATTAAATCCATTTGGATAATGCTTGCTAATGCTGCATGTTTCATTCATGAAATATAGCAAGTGAACTTCAAAAAATGCTTTCCTTAAACGGAAACCTTTTGGAGGATGTTTATCAACATCCTAACGGTTTTTTCGTACCTTAAAAGCAAACAAAGTTTGTAAGTTAAATCGATCCATTTATGGATTGAAGCAAGCATCGCGTTCTTGGAACCAACGTTTTGATAAGATCATAATGGTATATGATTTAATTCAAAATGAATATAATTCTTGTGTATATAAGAAGGTTAGTGGGAGCGCACTGAATGATTGTCCTATATTATGATGACATATCATTTCTTGGAAATGACATTCCCATATTACAATCGGTGAAAGCTTGGCTTTCATTAAAATTCTCCGTAGATTACTTGGGAGAGACAACCTTTATTTTAGGAATAAGGATCTACTGGGATAGATCTAAAAGTTGTTGGCACTCTCCGAGAACTCGTACATTGAAAAGATGTACGTGACCTGGTGTCTCATAGGCTTTGAGCATATGAAGTCACAATCAGGCCAATCCAGGTGATGGTCACTGGATTGATGTTAAGAACATTCTTAAGTATCTTAGATGAACTAAGGATGTTTTCTTAAGCTATGGAGGATGAGAACTTGAAGTGACTGGGTTCACCATTGCAAGTTTCCAAATCGACAAAAACGACTACAAGTCGTAATAAGGGTACTATATAGTTTGAATAACGGAACAATGAGTTGGAAATCTTCCAAGCAAGATATTGTTGCCGAATAAACAACAAAAGCGGAATATTACTGCAGCTGAGGCAGCAAAAGAAGCAATTTTTGGATCTGTAAAATTCCTAATTAAATTAGGAGTAGTTCTGTTAGCAGCTGAGCTAGGCTACAACACATGCTAAAGAATTAATGGTCTCATCAACGATCCAAGTATATACTACAACTATTTCATCTGATTCGTCAGATCATACATCGTGGTGATGTGATGATCGAATAAATCGCATCAGATGATAACCTTCAAATCCACTGGCGAAAGCTGTTTCTCTCTCAGAAGTTTAAGCGACCCCTACATAGTTCAGGTGTAGGACACTTGAGTGATTGGTTATAGGCCAAGTGGGAGATTGTTGGACAATTATGACCCATAGCATCACTATTTGTACAGAACATGGTGTTGTTGTACAAATTAACTACGTGACAAATGAAATTGCTCTTTTATCATTTGTAATTGGATTACCAAGATACATAAATGATAAAAGTCCATATGATTAGTTCTGGATTAATAAGATATGAGACAGTATTAATCCACTAAGGTTTAATCATTAAATATCCCTAGTCGTAGTATTATCAAGACTGGACATCGATAATGCGGAATAGACTATTATTACACTTGTGCGTGTTATGGAAGCGTAACAACATAGTTCTCATATATTTTGGTATTGGATACTAATGCAAGTGTAATAGGAGGTTGTGTTTACTGATGGTACGGAAATAGCTTCGCTCTGGATAGACCCATCGGAATCTCATTGGTAGTATGACTATGTGTCTATGGAATCCGAATCAGGGTAGGTGTATTTGGTCTTAACCTGAGACTTGCATCGCTAATACTTGTGACAATCAGTATACTTTGGTTTTGGTCGTCCGGGACTTTAACATGTTCCATGTACGCCTCTTCTGGGTATACTGAGAATCGTAGTGTATGGGTGTGATGTCATTATGGAAGTATCACTTCTATCATATGCAGATGATGATCACGTAGGATACGGAACTAGTACTCTTAAATACTGCAGTCATCGGGATAATATGGCTAGGTCATGTTTATCCGATTATAGAGACTAGTTACCAGAGATCCGATATATGCTTCGTATGGGGCAGACACAATTCCAGCCATAGGCCTAGCATGTGACATCCGATACTGGATCGCAATATGCAATACTATGTATACTGCGCCTGACATAGATTACATATTCGTTAAAAGAATATTTCTGGAGAATTGGGTAGGCATGGTGCTTTGCTAGAAGCCAACCATGTCTTGTAAATCGGTAAGAACGTGGTACTAGGTACGCACGTATTCGGATATTCCGATGACCGTATTTACTGCTAACATATCCAGGGATCTCATGGGTCGCTTCCCGAAGATTCACCGATGACGTATGACTCGAACATAATTAATCTGGGATTATTAGAAGAGAGAAAAAATTAATCTATGATTAATTACGGAGAATTTTATTTGGGATAAAATTCATTTAAAAGAGAGAGAGAATGATTAATTGGATTAATCGAATAAAATAATATACTCGATATATTAAATGAAATTAGATTCATAACGGAATTAAAATTAGATTTTAATTCGGCGAACGAATTAATTTAGAATTAATTCGCGAGCGATGTGAATAGTAATTTTGTTAGGCATAATTATTTAATTAAATTTGATTTAATTACGTCGCAATGGAAAATTCGGTAATTCGGAATTAACGAACCCGATCCCGGAATGTGTTTGCGGGCCCACTCGAATTTTGAATCAAGTGGGGCCTACAAGTCACATCACAAGTCACATCTCCTAGTCACTTTGTCTAACTTTTTGGTGATTAATTTTTTTTCTAAGTGCTAGCACACACAATGAGTCATTCAAAGGTGTTAGGGACACTAATCCATGAGTTTGGAATTCAAGGACATGCTTGGAAGCTCAACATACATCAAAGGAGAAGCTTGGAGGATCTTCTTAAAGGAAAAAGTTTTGAACTCTCCGCCAACATCTAAGCCGATCAAAGTGAGTATTTCCGCTACTTTACTTTGCGTATTCACATCATTTTATGCTTAATTGATCCTAGGTTGTTCTTAGAGAACCCAACACCATAAGACTACTCCATTACAATACCTAAAGCATCACACTCAATCTCGAAAGTTTGGTTAAAATTAGGTAAGGCTAAAATA
>SKCR01008895.1:0-85656 GCA_019454045.1 Zanthoxylum bungeanum | reverse complement strand
AGTTAAATGAGTGGAAAATAGTGATATAATTACCACTCATCAGGGTCATTATCTCAGGAGAAGACCCACTCGACCACTCAACATCCTTCTCGTTGTTAGCCGACGGAGATGAAGAACTAATCCTTATTAGGATTTCAACATACTGTTAGGAATGGTGCTCCGAGCGCCAATCCGGATCGTATTTATGTCTGATTCATGAATACAAACAATTCATTTTCCATAATATTACATATTAATGGTTGCACCTCTTGTTTTTATTTACGTATTGGATCTAATTATGATTAGATTGAAACTAAATCTGATTTAATGATATGTATATATTAGACAAAGGCCCCAGGATTTACAACGTAGTGCGTAGTTACAACGTAGTTTGTAAGTGACATTGGGAAGTGTCACTATAAGTTGTATATTCTCACATAAAGTTCTTAGTTAGGATTTACTAACACGGGTCGGTTAGTAAAATCTGTTGAGACTAATACATGTCGTATATCGAGACTCGGTCTGATGGTTTGTCCCAATGAACCATGAGTATGGAGACTCATATAAACATGTAAGTGTTTATTTGATAAATAGTGAACGGCTCACCGAATATTTCCTAATATATAGTACACCAACGTCAATAGGAATCTTCTCGAGTCCAGTAGCATAGTGGTCCTTTGACTTGCGACACCAATGTGGATATATGAGACATCCTCCACACTATGATGATAGTCACGTCACCGATCTATATATATCAGAACTCTGCATGTTCATTGGGTGTGGACCCATACTCATGATATCTTGTGAGAATCAGATAGAATCTGTCAGTCATGTGCACAGGGCATATGTATCATATACGTATTTGTGATCTAGTAAATCCATGGCTGTGGTATACTTCGGAAGCGAGTTTTGAGTGTTATTTAGATATCGTAAATTTATAAGTTGGCTATATTATACCTAAATGATTCAACGTTCCTATTTATATCCATAGTATAATAATGATAGCCTGTGACAGAGGGATTATACGTATGCAATGACCTCGACTTGCATAGTTTAGCGAGATTATTTTGGGTCGTCATAATTTAAGAGTGGGTTAATTATGGACATGAAATTCGATTACGTGATGGATAAACCTAAACTTAGACAGTCCCACAATATAAAGTGTACTTATTGAGTACTTGGGCAACGCGTTATGAATAATACAGATTATTCATAATACTTTATCAGATTAAATAAGTTAATTCGAATTGTTTAATAGTTAAACGAAAAATACGTGCATAAGGGGCATTTCGATAATTTCCTAATTATTGTGTATTTATATTTAATATATGATTTTATTAAATGCACATTAATTAATTGTCAAATGAGATATTCGACATATATCATTCATATATATTTTTGGATTATTTAAAGTAAATATAATACATATATTTAGATATTTGTATTTAAGTAATTATTTAATTGTTAAATAATTAAAGTGATTGAAATATAAAATATCTAAGTTGATATTTAAATTTGAAAATGATTAAAGTGTAAATGTTTGACTTTTACATTTAAAGAAAATGTTATCAAATTGGATTTGATTTCTTTATTTTGTTTGAAAAATTAGAAAATATATTTTCCTTATTTTCTTGCAAAATTCGGCCACATGAGGGAAGTATAAAAGGGTTTCATTTCTCTTTTATAAAATTAAGTTAAGCATTTCGAGAATATAAAAGTTAGAGAGTTGAGAGAAAAATCAAAAGCTAAAGGAAAATTTCAAAGAGAACATGAAATCAAAGGTAATTTCTTCATTTCTTTGAATTGGAAATTATTCATATGATTTCTTAGCTCAACATATATTATAAGTTTTGTTTTTCACTCTCTTGATTTTGTGTTGAGATTCTTGAAAGTTTGATAAAAGCATATATGCATGTATGATAATTAAATTAAGATTGTTACTGGTTAACAAGCACACTTTTGGTCATTTGATGACTTGGTTACCATTATAGAGTATTATGACCAGTCTTGTAACTCCTAGAATTATTCTTGAGTTCTTCATTAGAGGAGACTTTGATTGGTGTTAATAGTTAATATGATTAATGTTGAGAAAATTGGATTTAAAGCATGAAAAATGAATATTTTTGTATCCAGATCAGATCTGGAAATTCTGGAAATTTGGTGATGAAAAATATATTATTTAAATTTATTGGATGTGTATTGGGCATTAGAATAATTACCGGAAATTTTTTCGGATTGAAAATATGTAAAAATGGCGAAAATGGCGTTAACGAGTGGGTTTCGGGCTTACCGAGTGACGGCTGTCCAAACAGTAAATTGGTCACTATTCGGGCAACCCATGAACTTCCCAAGTACTATTGGAGCTGACCTAGGCAGCCCCCGTGTGTATTGGTTGGTCGGTTCGGTCAAAAACATATTTTATGCTATTTTACGGAAAAACGTGTTCGTAAACTTTTTGCGATCTTATCTAAATTAATTATGTCGTTATTTGATATCGAATAATATGTTTAGGTGAAATATGAATAAATTATTCATATTGGATATTGAATATTTATTTGATAAGTTTAAAAAAAATTAAAGTTACGATATCGCCCGAACCGCGCCTTCCGCTGCGCCTGACCCCAACACATACATCTCCAAATGGGTATCACTAGACCCCATACTACTCTCACTGACGTGATCCCAAGCGATAATATTCCTATCAAACAACTGAGTCCTCAATATTTGTACGCCTTATAGATCAAACAACCCTAATTTCACAAACAAGATTCTTCCTTACACTACCCAACCCTAAAGATCAAACTACTAAAGTGAGTTAGAACATGATGAATCTACCATATGAAAAATTTGAAGTAATTAAAGAACAGGAGAGGGAAATGAAGAATACCTTGAAAATAAGGAGAGCTCTTCCAATTTTCAAGACGAGATATTTTTTAGAATACGAGCAAATAGGCCTACAAACCCCAGTTATGCCCATCTCTTGATGGCACATCATTTTCCCTCTAAAAGCCTCCTCGAAACACACGCTAGGGCTACAATTGCGAGCCATCAAATAAGAGCCCACAACCCATAAAGACCCATCTTTTAAACCTGTCTCACGAAGCCCAATTGGGCTCAATGCAGGAGTAAGGACAAACCTCATTGTCGCCTGGGAACATTATGTCCTCACAAGAAGAAGAAGTTATGGTCGCTTGGAAGAGGTTAATATTCTGAACCCCTAACTAAGATCAGAAATAACCATCTTATCCAAACGACATAGAAGGAATGAAATCACCTAACATCATCATTTTATGGCATCAGGAGTCCAATCAACATCGGTCGAGTGGCCCATTCGAGGTTTAAGACCTGGATTTCATCTGGTCCAGATGACATTAAATACTCTCATAGACTTTCTTCAAGTCCAGTCGATTAGAGTTTATCTTAGACCTTCATCTGGTCCAGTCAACGGAATATTCCCCAAGAGCTGCGTCGGATCGGATTGATTCATAGCCCTTCTTTCGGTCCAAATGACGTAGAAGACTCCCCTAGACCTTAATCAGCTCTAGTCGACTAGAGATAATTTTGGACCTTTATCTAGTCCAGTCGACGAGAACATTCCCAAAGACCCTTATCGGGTCAGGTTGAAGACTTGGACCTTCATCTGGTCCAGATAACATTGAAGACTCCCCTATACCATTATCAGGTCTAGTCGACTAGAGATTATCTTGGACCTTCATTTGGTCAAGAGGCCAGAGAATGTCCCGGACCCTCATCTGGTCCAATCAACGTAGTGTGACCTTCATCTAGTCTAAGCAATACTCGTGCTCCAAATGACATAAGAACCCTAGAAGATATACTCGTGGAATACTCTCCAAGCCAATGACTTATTAACTTAGAAAATATGAGACAAACTGTACGGGCCAAATTTGAACTATGGGCCCAAATGTCATTGTCTCGGATGACACTTGAATCCACGCAACGGATTTGCATAAGAACATGCCTCGTGGCTTTCAACTGACCCAAAACAGCATTATAGGTTGCCACCAAGGCCCAACTGATGTAATGACGAGTCTATGCACATGAATCTTATACAGAGCCCACGAGCCAATATGCCTTAAGTGGAAAGGCCTAAACGGCCTAAAGGCTTCCAAGATTCCACGCGACTCTAAAGGTCTCCAACATACCCTGATCATGCTACATGATATCCCAACTAACATTACTTGATCATTGTCCCAGCCGACAGTCCCATATTACGTAATGTCTCATTCGATATTATTTATCAGTCTAAACACGATTGGCACTCAAAAAATAAGGAAACTAAGTATTTGGATCGAGGCAAACCACCTACAAACACGGTGGTATAATCTGTTAGGGTTGGTGCTCGGAGCGCCAATTCGGATTGTATTTATGTCTGATTCATGAATATGAGTAATACATTTTTCCATAATATTACTTATTTATGGTAGCACCTCTTGTCTTTTATTATATATACTCGATCTAATTCATTAAATTGAAACTAGATCGTATTTAGTGATATATATATTAGACAAAGACCCGATAATATATAATGTAGTGTACAATTACAATGTGGCTTGTAATTGACATTGGGAAGTGACACTACTAGAAATATATTATCAAATTCAGTTCCTGGTCAAGATTTACTGACACGGATCAGTTAGTAAAATTAACTGAGACCCGTACATGTCGTATATCGGACTTGGTCCGATGGTCTATCCCAATGAACCATGAGTCTCGGGAGACTCGTATAGATGTGTAGGTGTTTATTTGATAAACACTGAACAACACACCGAAGATTACCTAATAGATGGTACACCAACGTCAATATGAATCTTCTTGGGTTGAATAGCATAATGATTCTTTTACTTGAGATACCACTGTGGATATATGAGTTATCATCCACACTTAGATGACAGTCACGTCACTGATCTATTTAGATCTGACCTCAGCTTGTTCATTGGGTATGGACTCATGCTAATGATATCCTGTGTGTATCAAGATATGATCCGCCAGTCATGTGTACATGGCATAGGTATTCATTATATGATTAGAAATCTGTTAAATCCATGGCCGTGGTATACTTCGAAAGTAAGTTCCGAGTATTATTTAGAAGATTACTAATAGACACGTCGACACGATTATACCTATAGAGATTTTACGTTTATATCTATATCTCTGGAATAATCTGGATACCTGTGACGGAGGGATTATATGTATGCAATGACCTCGACTTGTATGATTCAACGTGTTTATCCGTGGTCGTCATAATTTACGGGTGGGTGAATTATGGACACGAAATTTGATTTTATGACGGATATGTCTGAATCTAGAGAGTCTCACTAATGAAATATACTCGTAGAGCACTAGGGCAACATTTATGAATAATAATGATTATTTATAACTCGTTTAACCGTTAAACGAAAAATACATACAATCGGGACCTAACGGTCATTTTCGAATTAATGTGTATTTGTATTTAATACTTGATTTTATTAAATACAAATTAATAAAATATCAAATTGTGATATTTGACATATATCATTTATATATGTATTTCAATATTTAAAGTAAATATAATACATATATTATGATATTTGTATTTAATTATTTAATTATTTAAATGTTAAATAATTAAGTTAATCAAATAAAAAAATATCTATTACATGATTTGTTCTTGTAAATGGCATGATACCATTGGCTCACTTGTAAGTTTACTTTAATATAAGATAAGTGTTATATTTATTATGTAAATTTGGACCAATGGAAATGAAACACAAAAATTAAAAATATCTTGATATTTTTCTTTGAAAGTTTCGGCCAAGGTGAAAATTTTTTAAACAAAAATTATTTTGTTTTCATTTTTTTCATATGGATAACATAAGTTACAATATATTTTACTCAGAAAAGTTTGAGAGAAAGTTGAAGAACAAAAGGAAAAGCTTGGGAAAATTTTGATTTTGTAAGTAATTTCTTATTTTCTTCAATATGAAAATTATTTCTATGTTTCTAAGATTCAATATGTGTTGCTTAGAATTTTTCTCTACTCTTTACTTATGTAAATTAATTGATTGGAAACTTGTTGGAAAGATGTTGCATGTGTGTATGAACAAAGTATGCTTATAATTAGTTATTAAGCATTCTTTTGATTAATTAGTAATCAAGTTGACATTCTAGAGTTTCTTAGTCGTTCATAAATAACCTAGAATTGTTCTTGAGTTGTTTCATGATGGTGAGACTTGATTGGTGTGGTATTGGATTGATTAAAGTGTTGAATTTTATCAATTTAGTGTAAATTATGTAATTGGTGTAATTTATGAAATTAGGGTTCTAAACCCAATCCAATTTTGGGACTTTTCATATATGTAATGTAATTTGATGTATAAATGATGTATATTAAATTTGGGATTGATTGAATTTGATCTTGATGTGTTTTGAACCAAAACGGACCAAGTTGCAAATCTAATTATAGGGGCTGTTCGGCAATTTCAGAAAAATTTGGAATTTTTATTGCATATTGTATTTTCATGTATTAGACATGTATAAATCATTTTGGGATTGATTTGGAATCACTTTAATATGTATTTGAAGGACCAAAATGATCAAAATGCAAAGTTTAGGGGTCTCACGGTAATTAATGATAAATCTGATTTTTCAGATAAAAATTAATTATCCAAGAAAAATATTTATCAAAATTGCTTTGGAATGAAAATACGCGAAAACGGCGAAAAATAGTGTCGTTGGGTAACGGCTGCCCAAATAGTGAACTAGTCACTGTTCGGGTAGTCCACGAACTGTCCAAATATTTTTGGGGCTGACCTGCGCAATCCCCATGTACATTGGTCGATCGGTTCGGTCGGAAACACGTTTTATGTTATTTTACGGAAAAATGTCTTCGCAAAAGTTTCACAACATTTCTATATTATTTATGTCGTTATATGATATCGAATAAATAAGTTTATGTGAAATATGAATGAATTATTAATATTGGATATTGAATAATTTATTCGTAAGTTTAAAAATTTTAATCTACGATTTCGCCCGAACCGCGCTCCTTCCGCTGCTCCTCCCTGAATTGACCCCAACAAAAATGGTATCAGAGCGAGTCTGATTTTGTACCCTTGATATGATTAGCCCTTTAAATTTGATATTTAATCTAATATTTACTTTTTACATGCATTTATTTATTTAATTTGATTAAATAATGTGAAATACATCTTTTAGGAAAATCCCCGTTAAATAAGATTTTATAAAGTGACTAGTATTAGGAATACTTGTTTCTTCGTCCGCCTTGTCAATACATATGTAAATGTTTTCATGATGCTATGGATGTAACGTGCCAAAGTTGTGCAGTTATGGTTGAAGGTAGTTCATTTGTGTCGCTAGAACTTATATGATAAGAGACAACTTCAAGTGAGAGTGGAAATCCTGAACATGCCAAAGCTATTAGGATTACATCGGTAGCTTGAGTTTGTCATTGAAAGGTGAAGCCTTGATACGCCTCATGTGAACGTGCCAAAGCTGTCACAACGAGAAACAGTCAGGACAAAATCATGAGTCACGGCGAGTATGATTGACAATGAGTTGTCTACCCGTGAATATACATAGGCGAGAACGTGCCAAAGCTGTGAGTCGAAGTATATTTATGGGGTCCACTTCCCATTATGGAATTCGATTTAATTATTGAATTCGATTTAATTATTGAATTCTCATTTTCCGTAGGGGATTACGATATTACGTAAAGTAATGGGAGGCACTGCTGGGTTAAAAATCCATAACTAATGCAGTGTGTAATGTTATGAAAATTGTCGCTTAAGTTTTTTCCTTATTCTATTGTTTAGATAGAATTAAACTTTTATCAACTGCATGCATATTTTATATATATTTTCTGACTTCAATTATGGTTGTAGATTTCTAGAATATGTTCTATATTAGAATAGACTATGATATAATCATTCTAGACAGAATTGTTTCTTATGCAGTCTAGATTGACATGAATTTGTTCATGTCTCGAGATTCTTCACTGGCATTAAGAAAAACCCATTAGGTATTTGTTTATCTGATAATGATGTTTCTTGGCTTTAGTGACATTCAGATGTCATGTGTCAGACGCTATTTTCTTTTCTATTTTAAAATAACTCGTAACAATTACGATTAAATTGTCAGACACATCTTATATGTTTCATAGGATGATGACATAATGAATATTATATTAAGTACGATTAGAGATATCAATTTAATCGTAATTGTTACGAGTTATTTTAATACTCTCTAGACCATAAGATGTGTCTTGAAATATGTTCTTTATTATCTTTGAGATATTAAGAACAAGTTTCTCATTAATGAAGAATAAAGTTTGCAACCATAAGGGTCAAATTAGTTTTGAGTCTAATTATGACGTTAGACTATCTACGTCATAAAGAGTTAGAAAAGATGCAGTGAGAGTGTCACAAATGATTCAACTATATGAGTGGAGTTAATTGCAACTTATGAAGTATCGACTTATGAAGTTGTATAGTGACCTTGTAGATTAGAAGTATGGTATTGGTGTTGTGTTTGCGGTTGTCTGCATAGTATTTTGGATTTGATCCACAAATACTTGGACAATTCAAAAGCTATAGCACAATATTGATGTGGCATCTGAGTTATATTGATGTAGAACTTAGTTTCTACAAAAATATAAATGATGCTGGCTAAAGGAAACAATTGGGTTTGTTTGAAAAACTCAATATGTCATAGCGAGCTTACTTGTTGTTGCCTACCTTTTGAGCGCTAGGTGAGTTCTTGAGGGCCATGTCTATGTGATACACATTAAGATGTGTATATGATACTGTGGATTGCCACTAGAGCAAGTGGGAGAAATTGTTAGGGTTAGTGCACGGAGTGTCAATTCGGATCGTATTTATATCTGATTCATGAATACGAGAAATACCTTTTTCCATATTATTACTTATTTATGGTAGCACCTCTTGTCTTTTATTATATATACTCGATCTAATTCATTAGATCGAAACTAAATCGTGTTTAGTGATATATATATATATATATATATATATATATATATATATATATATATTAGAGAAAGACCCGATAATATATAATGTAGTGCACAATTACAATGTAGCTTGTAATTGACATTGGGAAGTGACACTACTAGAAATATATTATCAAATTCAGTTCCTGGTCAAGATTTACTGACACGGGTCGGTTAGTAAAATCCGCTGAGACCAGTACATGTCGTATATCGAACTTGATCTGATGGTTTATCCCAATGAACCATGAGTCTCGGGAGACTTGTATAGACGTGTAGGTGTTTATTTGACAAACACTGAATGACTCACCGAAGATTACCTAATAGATGGTACACCAACGTCAATAGGAATCTAGTTTGGTTGAGTAGCATAGTGATTCTTTGACTTGAGATACCACTGTGGATATATGAGTTATCATCCACACTTAGATGGTAGTCACATCACCGATCTATTTAGATCAGACCTCCACATGTTCGTTGAGTGTTGACTCATGCTCACGTTATCCTGTGTGTATCAAGATATGATCTGTCAGTCATGTGTGCAAGGCATAGGTATTCATTATATGATTAGAAATATGTTAAATCAATGGACGTGGTATACTTCGGAAGTAAGTTCCGAGTATTATTTAGAAGATTACTAATAGATACGTCGATACGATTATACCTATAGAGATTTGACGTTTATATCTATATCTCTGGAATAATCTGGATACCTGTGACGGAGGGATTATACGTATGCAATGACCTCGACCTGTATGATTCAACGAGTTTATCTGTGGTCGTCATAATTTACGGGTGGGTGAATTATGGACATGAAATTGGATTTTATGACGGATATACCAAAATCTAGATAGTCTCACTAATGAAATATACTAGTAGAGTACTAGGGCAACTGTTATGAATAATACTGATTATTTATAACTCGTTTAACGGTTAAACGAAAAATACATGCAATCGGGACCTAATGGTCATTTCCGAATTAATGTGTATTTGTATTTAATACTTGTGTAGGCACTACATTTTTGCATATAAGTCCCGATGATGAGTCTCGTATAGAGGCACTACCTTTAAGTTGTGGAAGTCGCGGGAAACGGACGTCGGAAGGAAAAAGTCAGAAATTAGTACTTTGTTGGACTTAATTCGTTTGCCTAGCTGCGGGTTTGCTTGTTGGATCTCTATTTTAACTGTTAGTCTTGGCCCAAAATCCCCGCAACTCACACCAAGCCCATACACCACCTAATTCACGCCCATGCCTCCCAAAATAACAAAAACACACATTAAACACATGCTAAAATCAAGATAAATCATCTTCCCTAATTAAAATATACAAATCAAATCTCATCAAATGCTTTCCTAATTCAATTAAATCACATTCCCTAATTAAAAAATATCAAATCAAATAAAATCAAATCATATCCCTAATCAAGAGAGAAGAAATCAAATAAAATCAAATCACTTCCCTGATTAAAGATTTTTCCTTATCACATACTAATTAAGAGATATCCCCCATAATTACTCAAAATCTTTTCCCTATTCGTATAAGGTAAACCCAAACCTTTGCCTATAAAAAGAAGCCTAAACCAACACATTCAAGCCTAGTGCATCCACGCCCAAGCTCTCCAAAATTCCTAGGATTCACGCCCAACAAAAGAATTGCCCTCCATCACCAAAAAAAACACAAGCTTCCATTAGCCCTCCATTGCCGCCAATAACAACACCAACACACCCTCCAATTACCGTGAATCTTAGCCCCAAAACAGCCCCTATATTGCCGCAAAACAGCCCCCAAAAACCCCCCCTCACTTTCACGACAAAATCACCCCTCCAAACAGCCTCCAAACAGCCTCAAAACAGTCCACAAATCAGCCCCAAAATACCACAAAAACAGCAGCCCAAACAGCCCTATAATCACGCCAAAAACAACCCTCATTCACCACAAAACAGCCCCAAACTGCACCCTTAAACCACAAAAAACTGCACTCCAAAACACCTCAAAAATCACCAAAAAAACTGCACTTTAAATCTCCCTTTATTACCAAAAAAACCTGCACTTTAAAAACCAACTCAAAAACATAAGGGTGTGCATATGTGTGTATCGTTGTTGAAAGTGATTGGATTGTTCTTTTTTAATATGAGTCTGGTTTGGTAACAAATGATTTAAGATTTGATTGTTATGTTTTAGATGTGAATATATGAAATGTATTTTTTTGTAAAAATATGGGATAATTGGGGGGATTTTATATGCTTCGCTTAATCTCGGATTAGGTGATTTGACAACGAGATTTTTAATTTTTCCAACCAAAAAAATTATCTATAATGAAAAAATTGATGAAATTATGTGATTTATAGGTAGTGGATTAAAAATTCGATTTCAGCTTTACCCATCCACAACATTCAAAAACAGATAAAAAGGTCATTTAAATTTAGATTTACACCTTGCAATGAATTGTTTTTAGTTTTTAATTTTGGATTAGAGAGGGACAATAATGAAATCAATTAACAAGTGGGAATTTGGGAAAAGAAGAGCTCATTATTAGCTTTGAACACTAATCTCCATAAAACCTAACAACTTTTTAATTCAACTTTGAAAATCCAAAAAAAGTGTTGAAAAAAGGCACTATAAAAGAAACACTCAAATCAGAGATCACACGGGGATTACAATTTTTTGTTTTTTCCTTTTCACATATATTTAGGGAAAATTATTTATTTGGGCAATTTCAAATTTAAAATAATAAATTTAGGCATTCAAATTTTTTTCTTTTAAAATTGAGTAAATTCGTGATTTTAAAATAGATTTTTTTCTCAAAAATGGTAGCAACAATTTTTTTTCAATGGTTTTTTTTGCGACCCCATCTCAAGTGTCGGTAAAATTCTATCGTAAATGTTACATCGCAAACGTCGCACATATTACAAAAGTCTGTCTTAAAATAGTGTACTTATTTTGTAATGGATTTATTTTTTTGTGACAAATGCGACTGGAAAATTTATTGACATTTGCATTGAGAAATTTGCCACATTTGCGACATTTGTTAAACCCATTGCAAATAAATAAATAGATAAATAAATAAATAAAATTGTATTCATGACAACGAGCAATTGCCATTTCATTGCGGCAATTTGCCACCATTTTTTAGAGAGAGGGAAAAAAAAATCATATTTGAGAACAAAATTATTAAATTTAGATGAAGAATAAAGATGTTTTTGGTCTAGAAAAGGTGAATTTGTCATTTATAGAGAGAAAAAAATTGAAGTACAAAAAAATGGATATTTAGAGTTTGAAAATGTTTGGAATTTGATTATTTTCCCTTTATCTTGATTGTTTTGTCATTTTGCTGTTACAAGTTAAATAAAGGCACATTAATTAACATATGAAATTGATAAAAATATTGACACAAATTTAAAAAGCAAAGCTCGTGAATTTGGGGTATGCATGTGTTGATGCACCCATTAAATGCCAGCACATGATGAATTTTTATGTTTACCTTTTGCACATTTATTGCATTCGATTGACTTGTTCCATCTTACTATCATTTTAATAATTATTCTGCTTCCCATATGTTCGAATTTCAAGAGAAATAAAGAAATAAAAAAAATTAATTTGAGTTTTACATACTATTTAAAATAAAATGAAAATCAATTTTTATTATAAATTTCCAAAATATAACAGAAGGTGTAAAAACCAAATTCCTTTTTTTTCTTATCTTCCACAATATTAGAATTTGGATAGGAAGCTAATAGTCTCCATTTTTTTTTTTAAAATCCTCAAATTTTTATTTTTTTTTTAAGTGTTAATTGCAACTCTTATTGTTGGGAGTATGAGTTCGAACTTTCATATGAACTTTATTTTAATGGGAATTTACCTAATTTCTAACATAGTGAAAGACTGAAATTATTTCAATATTTTTCTACCCAAAGTTTCAAATTATATCAAATTTTCACTTTTTTAATGTGGAAAATTGATCATCTCACAAGGTTTCAATGAAAAATGATATATTTTTGTAATTTTTAGCGAAAAATTATATATTTTTATAATATCAGATGGAAATTTAATAATTTAAAATGTATTATAACCATTCCATACTTTCTCCGATGGAAAATTAATAATTTTCCTATTTTAATTCTTATTAAAAACGTGTGTTAATCATTAGTGGAAAGTAAATTTCCAATTAATGTTCAGCAAACTTCTGGTATTTAAAAATACAAGTTGTATGTGGTACATTGCAACCCCTTTTTGGAAAAAGAAATTGTAATGTGTCAGCCCAACCCAAAAAACTTATGTCCATTTTGTGTTTCTTCTCAAATTAGTCTGACTTGACCCATATTTTTTTAAACATGAAATGAAATGAAATTCATTCATAAAAATATCATAAGAATAATAATTATATGGTCATAATAATTCGAAAATAAATTTAGAATATCTTAAGATTCAAGTTAATTAAGATAAAACCTAATAACATAAAACAATGTTTCCGTTAACTAATAGAGATACATATTCACACATAAAACTACTAAGAACATGAGGAATTATGGGTCCGGTTTGTCTCCTTACCTCAGCCTCAGTGCAATTCGGTGACTATATATTCATAGTTAGAAGTGAAACAACATAATATATATTTTGTAAATAAATTTTTACAACAACATATAATCAATTTGATACATAATAATTATAGATTTACGAGACAATGTAAATGTCTCGGGAAGCTTTGAAAAATTTCAGTCTTCACCGTTTGATCTACGTACTTAGTTCACACCAAATCTTTTATATGTTGATGAAAAGATTATTAATCATGCATAAAACAAAAACAAAACAAAACAAAACAAAAAATCAACACGAAAGTTAGACATATACGACTACGAATGACGTGGGGATGCAAAGATAGAGAAAAAAGGGGGCTAATTTGAAATTACTAATACATATAACTATTATTAGACAATGTTGTCTTTTTTATTTTATTATTATTTACTTGACATTAAAAAATCTGAATCATAATTGAGACCAGCCATCCCGGTTAAATAGCTCAACTCCATTTCAATTCAAATCCCTATCTCCATTTTAAATTATGCCGAAATTGACCCAAGGCCTTGAATATGAGCAAATTTTTCATGTAATTACTTTTTTTTTTCAACAAATGTTTTCATGTTCTCTTCTCTTTTTATTATTTATTTATTTACTTTACAATAGAAGTTAGGTAGGCATATGTAGCACCGAGTAAATTTTCTCTTTTTTTTTTTTTTGATTTTTTTAATCATGTGGCAATCCAATATTTATTAAAAAAAATATTATATGATAATTCAGTTTCTTCCTTACACATGTAGGTATGGTTCAAACTCTATTGATATACTGTATTAGGAGATTTTATTTACTAAATTACTGGACACCCCCAAATTATATATTCCTCAAATATTCACTTATTTTAAAAATAATCAAATATAATAATTGTATGGGTAAAATTTGGGCTAAACACCTAAATGGCATCGCGTTTCGGTCGTCATTAAGGTCTCTCCAGAAGTCCAAACGACTCATATTGGCATCCAACATGCCCACGCGACAAACTCGCATGTAATCATGTCTCATGACCTTCATCTGGATGAAATCACCATTGATTGTTACCAAAGCCCAATCAATATGGGTTCCAAACACTAGAATCCTTGTCGACATGGATATTCCAGTCGACATATCAATTCCACGCAACACCTAGTCTACTGGATTGATACATCCTCAGACACAATCGACAACCAAGATTTCTTTAGCCTACCATTTGGGCATTCACCTAAGCTCAACCTAATTCCAGTCGTCTGAAGTGAGTCCAATCTAAGGGTGGCAGAAAAGTTCGGGCCCGGTCCGGGCTCTTTGATCAAAGCCCGGCTCGGGCTCGGGCTCGAGCAGGGCTTTGCAATTTTGGCCCGGGCCAAAACTAAAAAAAAAATTATATATATATATATTAATATGTTTGTAGCATTTAAATTATGAATTGTCTTTGCATATAGTGTGAATGTATTTTTTTTGTATGTTTATAATTTTGATGATGTATTTATATAATATAAATTGTATTCGAAATTGTAATTTTTTTTTTTGGAAAAAATACGGGCCGGATTTGGCTCGGCCGGGCTTTTCCTGGGCCCAGGCCAAATTTTTTTTGGTCGGACTCGGGCGGGCTTTTCAAAGCCCAGGCCCGGCCCGGCCCGTTGCCACCCTTAGTCCAATCGATGTCTATCGGAGTTGGACTGCTCGTCGAATGATTATCAACTTTCAGACAATCCACAGCCCCGAGTCTACGCGCGAGACTCAACATATAGGCCCGCGAGCCATATGAAACTACACCAATGAGGGTGAAAAGTCCTTACGACCAACAAAAGGTCTCCAGCATACCCTGACCATATTACTCAATGTCCAGTAGACATTGTCTCATATCATATAATGTCCTAGTTGATATTGTCTCAAGTTATATAATGTTCCAGTAGACGTTATCAGCCAATATACATATGATAAGTTCTTTTTCAACAAAGGAAACTAAGTATTTAAATCAAGACAGAGTGCTTGCAAACACGATAGTCGAATCCAAATACAATCGGGATTACACCCAATCCCGGATATCTAGGCACTCCTGATTCAATCTCAACTCAACCACCCTCTCCTAATAGGATTGGAATTCAACTATTGCAAGGAATCATAATTCAAGTAAAAGGCCACATCTACAGCCTATGAATAGAGATGGAACCCAAGTGATTGATTCATTCAACAATTCAAGCTTTGGATCTCACACTCGAGTTCTCAAAGCATATCACTCCCTAAATACTCTAGCCTACCACCCTCATGATAACAGACTAGGCAGATCAAGGTAATCTATTTCCTCCTCGTTTTTTCTCTTTTTTCCTGGTCGTAATCACGTTGACTTGAGTGTTGGAGTGCCTATGACGTCCACTGTAGGAAACGATTTCCTATGTGGCGGAAGCGTGTTAGACACCGGGATCGATCTTAAAATTTTTCCGCCCGCTTCTTCTTTAGCCGAATCTGACCAGCCCCTGGTCAATTATTTCGCTTCTGTTTTTGACTATTTTTCAGCCCCGGAATAGTCCACGAACAACGGCTCAGATCTGGACCGTTATTGCACCCCAAAATGCGCGCACAACTCACCCAATAACAGTCATTATTCCGCACGTGCAATAGCAGTGTTTCAGGTCTGAAGTTTTCCACTAAAACAGTCCCACAACACCCTTGAAACACTCTTTAGTATTCCCAAAATTTTCTGGACTAAACAAGAAACAAACCGAGTCCCAAAACAAGTCTACAAGTGGCGACAGTGAGTAGATATTTTTGCTCATTTCCGTGTGTATATAAATAAGAGGATGAAGATGTTTCGTTCCAACTCTGAATGGTATTCTGTACTATGGCTCGTTACCAACAAAAGGAAGTGTGAGCTTCACTCACAAAAACTATCTCTAAACACTTTAGAGATTAAGAAGGATTTTTGTCACACCAGAATTTTTTTTTTTTCTTGTTCTTTCTTTTCTTTCAACTCACTTAAAAGAAAACTTTGAACAAGGTGGCTAGGGTTTCACACAATGGAATTTGGGTAAAAAGAAAACACATTTATACTTTTATACTAGACTCAGAGTTTAATATGTTATCAAAAACAAAAGAAAACCATCCCCTCCTCCACATAAGTTTCGGTCAGCCCTTATTTTGTAACAACCATTTTTTTAATTGTCATCATAATGATATTATTTAGTTGCCAAAATAAAAGGGTTTAACTATCATTTATGAAAAAATGAATTTTTAAAATCCTTTATTTATGTAAATAATATATTAAATAATTTAATATTTACAATAAATTAATGATTATCTTATAATCATTTATTTAATGAAAAATTTTATATTATATATAATATAAAGTTACATGTGTGACAAAATATAATATTAATCCCATTAATAATAATATATATGTGAGTATATAATCACACTATTCAATTATATTTAATTCGCTACAGTATATCGAGGTAGCACGGGGACCAAATAGACCTACGGTTCCAAGATCTAATAATCCAGAAATATTATTTAATTTTTTTAATTAAATATTCCAAATTATTAACTTTAGGTTATTCCACTAAAAATCTGAAGTTGTATCATTATTGTCGTAGATAAATAATATAAGCCGAACTACGTTGGTGTCCATCGATATAATCATTACATACAGATTGACCCTTCACAAGTATCTCATAATTAGAGTCGGGTCATAATATCATTTATACCCCTCTAATTATTTTTACCTTAAGTACCATTGATTCTCTAATGAATGATTTATTTATAACCATTATGAATATTAATCTTATATTCACAATAGAAATACTTGAGGGCTCTAATCGTTTAAGTACCGAATCAACCCTTAAGGAAGATACTCATATACTTCTCGCAAGAAGGGGTGAACTTCAAATCCATGTAAACGTCTCCAGCTACACACCAAACCATGTTCCCAAAGTATGTAGCTATTGGTCGAGATTGTTGGATTTTCTAGGTCCCAAGGATCGAATAACAAACATGAAACAAACGTGCGAATACAACGAGGAAGTCGCGGAATGCTTACATCGAGCGGTTGAGCGACGCTTTGACGAACAAAAAATTATGTTTTGGTCACAGTGGACTGCTCACGGCAGTGCAGTGAATTCCTCACTGGTTCGGCCTTCAATCAACAAGAAACCAAGCTCCAAGCTTCGTCATTTGATTCCCGGCTCATGGGTGGACTTCCCTATCACCTTTGCATTGATCCCGGAGTGTGCTAGCACTCTTGTTCTTGCCACAAAAACGCACTGCTTCCCATTTTCTTCACTGTTTTGGCGAACCAGAAACCAGAAGAAAAAGCCATCCATGGGTGTGAGTGAATAACAGCATAGTTCTCATATATTTGGGTATAGGATACTCATGCAAGTGTAATAAGAGGTTGTGTTTTACCGATGGTACGGGAAACAGCTTCGCTCTGGATAGACCCCATCGGAATTCCATTGGTAGTATGACTATGTGTCTATGGAAGTCCAAAATCAGAGTAGGTGTATTTGGTCTTAACCTGAGACTTGCACCGCTAATACTTGCAACAATCAATATACTTTGGTTTTGGTCATCCAAGGCTTTAACAGGTTCTGTGTACGCCTCTGCTGGGTATATTGAGAATCGTAGTGTGTTGGGTGTGATGTCAAGACGGAAGTATCACTCCAGTCATATGGAGATGATGGTCACGTAGGATACGGTACTAGTAATCTTATGTACTGCAGTCATCGGGATAAAATGACAAGGTCATGTTTATCCGATTATAGAGACTAGTTACCAGACATCCGACATGTGCTTCGTACGGGGCAGACACAATTCCAGCCCCAGGCCTAGCAGGTGATCATCCAATACTGGATCGAAATATGCAATACTACGTATACTACGCCTGATATAGATCGCTTATTCCTGTAAACATGTTTCTGGAGAATTGGGTAGGCATGACGCTTTGCTAGAAGCCAACCTTGTCTTGTAAATCGGTACAAACGTAGTACGAGGTACTTACGTGTTCGGATAGTCCGACGACCGAATTTACTGCCAACATATCTGGGGATCTCATGGGTCGCTTCCCGAAGATTCACTGATGACGTATGACTCGCACTTTTATTAATCTGTGATTAATTAATGATGAGAAAGAAAATTAATATGGGATTAATTACGGAGATATTTTATCTGGGATAAAATATCAATTAAAGAGAGATAACGATTAATTTGGAATTAATCGATAAAATAATATATTCGATATATTATACGAAATTGGATTTCGACGCGGAATTAAAATTAGATTTTAATTCGGGCAAACGAGTTAATTTAGAATTAATTCATTAGCGACATGAATAGTGATTTCGCTAGGCATAATCATTTAATTGCGTCGCAACAGAAAATTCGTTAATTTGGAATTAGCGAACCTGAGCCCGTGATTGTTTGCGAGCGCATTCGTATTTCGAATTCAAGTGCGGCACGCAAGTCAAATCAGGCTTCAAATCACTCGTTGCATCTAGCGTCACATCATTCTTCAATCAACTGATAGATGTCTTTCACTTTGAGTGATTGAAACCAGTCATTATTCATGAGTGATGTGAGTTGATGGAAAGCTTTTTGAAAGATTGAATGACATTTATTGTTATTTTAATTATTTGTATATGTTTTATTTTGATTTTTGAAATCAAAGTAAGTGTATTAGATACTCTTAACACATTACAACACATCATCCATCTCTCTTTCTCCTTGGTTCACGAATTTGGAGCCAAAATTCTTATTCTTCTCTCTCGGCCAACATGCCATTTTTCTTCTAAAAAAATCACTGGTTTGACCGTGAAAATTGAGGAAAAATGGAAGCAAAGTGTGATGTTTTTGTGGCAAAAACATCAAGAGCTAGCACTCAAAGAGACATGCGAAGGTGATAGGGAAACCACCCATGAGCATGGAACCAAAGCTTGGAGCTTGGAGGAAGACACAAAGCCGAAAATGGAGGACCTCCACACAGCTCACTGCCGAGCTTGACATAGGGCAGAAAATGAAGTTTTGTTGTCCACCGTGTCGCTCAACCGCTCGATGTGAGTATTCCGCAATTCCTCGATTGTATTCACTTTATATTTTCATTGCTTGAAATGATCTTGGGATGCTTAGACAATTCCAACAATGGTATCAGAGCAAGGTTGAGCATGAAAATATATTAGGGTTAAAATTTGGGTAAAATGTGTTTGAGCATGATTTAATTAAATTGGATGTTTGAGTATGCTTAAAACATGTTTTATTGAGGATTGATTGGATCAATTTGATGAAATATTGTTTGGAACAAATTTGCCCAAAATTTTATGGCTTGGCCGAAAATGATGAGTGCCCTAATGTCTGGATTTTTTGATTTTGATTCATTGGATGTGTTAAAATCATTCTGGAAATATTGATTGTGGATTCAATTGGATTGAAATCGAAATCGATTTGAAAAACCCCTATATTGCCGAGACTTGTAGCATATAATTGGGTTTGATTTTTTGTTAAATTGTGTTGGACATGATTTAATGATGATAAGCATGATTAATTAGGCTAATTTGGTGTTTTGGAAATATTGATTTTGGTGATTAATTGTGTTATACACTTTAGGTAATTAAATTGTGAAATCCGACTAAACGAATTTTCCGTCGCTAAATAATTAAATCCAATTTAATTAAATAATAATGCCTCGTAAAATTATTACGAAAGTCACTAAAGAATTAATTCCAAATTAATTCGTTCACTTGAATTAAAATCCAATTTTAATTCCGTATTGAAATCCAATTTCAATTAATATATCCAATATATTATTTTAGCCCAAATAAATAAATTAAATAGTAAAATCCAATTTAACTATTAAATTTACTTTGCCGATTAATTCCAAATTAATCGCGCTCTCTCTTCTCGATGAATTAATCCCAGATTAATTTTCTCTCTCGTAATTAATCTCATATTAATTTTGTTCGAGACAAATATCATCGGTGAATCTTTGGGAAGCGACCCAAGAGATCCATGGATATGTTGGCAGTAAATACGGTCATCGAACTATCCGAACACGTGCGTACCTAGTACCACGTTCTTACCGATTTACAAGACATGGTTGGCTTCTAGCAAAGCACCGTGCCTACCCAATTCTCCATAAATATATTCAACATTGAATATATATAATCTGTATCAGGCGTAGTATACAATGTATTGCGTATTACGATCCAGTATCGGATGTCACATGCTAGGCCTGGGGCTGGAATTGTGTCTGCCCCGTACGAAGCATATATCGTATCACTAGCAACTAGTCTCTGTAATCGGATAATCATGACCTAGTCATACTATCCTGATAGCTGCAGCATTTAAGAGTACTAGTTCTGTATCCCTGCGTGATTGTCATCTCCATATGACTGAAGTGATACTTCCATCTTGACGTCACATCCAATACACTACGATTCTCAGTATACCTAGAAGAGGCGTACACATTACATGTTAAAGCTCCGGACGACCAAAACCAAAGTATAATGATTGTCGCAAGTATTAGCGATGCAAGTCTCAGGTTAAGACCACATACACCTACCCTTATTCAGATTCCCACAGACACATAGTTATACTACCAATGGGATTCTGAGGGGTCTATCCAGAGCGAAGCTGTTTCCGATCCAACGGCTAACAGAACCTCCTATCACACTTGCATAAGTATCCAATACTTAAATATATGAGAACTATGACGTTAAGCTTCCATAACGCGCACAAGTGTAATACTAGCATATTCCACATTATCGATGTCCAGTCTCGATAATACTACGACTATAGATATTTAATGATTAAACCTTTCGTGGATTAATATTGTCTCATATCTTATTAATCCGGTACTAATCATATGGACTTTTATCATTTATATATCCAAGTAATCCAATTACAAAATGATAAAAGAGCAATTTCTTTTGTCACATAGTTAATTTGTACAAAAACACCATGTTTTTTTTACAAATAGTGATGTTATGGGTCATAATTGTCCAACAAAAAGGACATCATCTGTAGCAGACGAAAATAAAGTCGTCTCAATGTGCCTTTTGAATCTCACGTTTTCATACTAACAACCGAGATCGCTGAATATATTATTGTATATCCCTCTCCCCCTCACTATTTTAAAATTAAAGGTTTCTATTTAAAATGTCTAATATTTTAATTCACTAGTGTCTACAAGTTTATGTGCGGCTGAAACATAACTCTTTATACACTAGCAAGCTTGATTCCAATCCAACCTTCTTCTCCTTGTTGAAATATTGTAGAGAAATTCCAAAGCTACCAAGATTGACTCAAAGATCCAATCTTCTTCTCCTTATTATTGTAGAGAACTTTCAAAGCTAGCAAGCTTGATTCAAAGATCCAATATGAATTGTAGAGAACATGTCTGGTCTTAGAGAGTCCCACAATAGATAACTTTCAAAGGTTCTCCCATAAAAACTTTACTTAGGCTAATATTTCTTTCTTTTATTTAATGTTTGTTTAAGTTTGTTTTTCCTTTCACAAGATTATCTTTCTTAAGCTTGCCTTTTTATAGCAAAACTTATGTAATTTTTAATTAATAAAAGTCTTAATCAACTTTTAGGATGGCTTATTGTCCAAATATGTATAATTAAGTATGACTAATCACATTTGTCTACCATTTTGATTTAATTCAATTAAATTAAGATAAAGTTTAACCAATGGATTAGTTGATTGTCTATCACTTTGATTTAATCTAATTAAATCAAGCCAAATACACATATTATTATATATTTATAATTACCAAAATATCCTCCAATAGTATAGATATTTATGAAATTACAACAAAGTCATTGTGTGATTTTGGATTAATCCAATTAATCTAATTGGTTCAAAGTAAATAATTAATGTTATCGAATAATACTTAATTATATAAATTGATAATTATAATATAAAGATTATTTATTATCAAACATTATCGGCTACCCAAGTGCTCAACGAGTACACTTCATATTGTGAGACTCTCTAAGACCAGACATGTTCGTCATATAAGCCTAGCTTATATGTACACAATTCGGCCACCTTTGAATTCCTCAAAATACACGAAAAACTTTTCTGATCTATACAAATCGAGGTCATCACATATGTTTAAAAATCCCTACATTGTAGGCTATCCGAGTTGTGCTTACGAAACATAGATTACACTGTCAAGTTTCCAAGACGCACATTTCATGTCGACATGTTCACGATTCCTTACAGCTAATCAGAACACCATTTCTGATATATGCAATCCACCCTAGGTGATCGACTTTGGCCAAAGTCTTAAGAATCGTGACTTATACACATGGATACATAAACCCCTTATAGTACAAATACGGGCCGATGGATCATATCTTAATACGTACTTGATTAACGAGTGCTCCACACCCAACGAACATCTAGTGATCAGTTCATGAAAGGTCTCTGACATATATGGCATCAAAGTGTAAAGGATCACACACAAAATCAATGTTATCCTATAGTCAAAGAATCACATATACTACTCGACTAGAGTAGATTCCTATTGATGATGGTGTGTACTTCCATCTATAAGGAATCACATGTGAGTCATTCAGTATTCACTCCAATAAATACCACATGTCTATACGAGATTTCATTACTCATGGTGTTAGGGTTGGTGCTCTGAGCGCCAATTTTGTTATGTATTTCCTTGTAAATACTAATGTAACATTTTATTATGAATAAAATGAACAGTTTCTTTTATATAACATTTTATTTATTATGGTAATGACGTAACAGACCTGGGAATAATTAGTTATGATACTGTTGCAAAAGCGACGCAACTGACATTGAGTTGTATCATGACGTTGTCATTTTTAGACTATTCCCGGTCAAGGTTTACACTACTTGGTCAGTAAAGTAAACCCGTTGAGACTAGTTCATGTCGTATATTGGAATCTTGGATTACGATGGTTTCTCAATGAACAATGAGTCTTGGAGACTCGTATAGACGTGTAGGTGTTTATAGCGGATAAATACTGAATGACTCACCGAATATTCTTAATGGATGGTACACCAACGTCAATAAGAATCTTCTCGGGTTGAGTGAGCATAATGATTCTTTGACTTGAGATACCACTATGGATATATGAGTTATCCTCCACACTTACATGATAGTCACGTCACCGATCTATTTAGATCAGACCTCCGCATGTTCGTTGGGTGTGGACTGATGCTCAGGATATCATATGTATCAAGAAAGGATCTGTCAGCTCTGTGTACAGAGCATATGTATTCAATATGGAATTAGTAATCTGTTAAATCTATGGGCCTGTGGTACATTGTACAAATCAATTCTAAGTGTTATTAAGGGATTGCTAATAGAAACGTCGACGTGATTATATCTATAGAGATTTGATGTTTGTATTTATATCTCTGGAATAATCCGGATACTTGTGACGGATGGATTATACGTATGCAGTGACCTCGACCCGTATGGTTCAGAGAGTTTATCCGTGTTCGGCATAATTTACAGATGGGTGAATTATGGACATGAAATTTGATTTCGTGACGGATATGCCTGAACTTAGAAAGTCTCACTAATGAGATATACTCGTAGAGCACTAGGGCAACTGTTATGAATAATACTGATTATTTATAAGTCGTTTAACGGTTAAATGAAAAATACATACAATCGGGACCTAATCGTCATTTTCGAATTAATGAGTATTTTTATTTAATACTTGATTTTATTAAATACACATTATTTAAATATCAAATTGTGATATTTAAAATATATGATTGATATATGTATTTTGATTATTTAATGTAAATATAATACATATATTTAAGATATTTGTATTTAATTATATAAATATTATATGATTAAAATAATTAAAGTAACAAATATCTTAAAGTCATTATTTGCTTTATTAAAGTTAGAAAATGACATGTTACCATTGGAATACATTTTAGTTTGCTTTATTTTAAGATAAATGTTATCTTGATATTAAGTAAAATGTGTACCAATTATATAAAAACAAATTGCAAAATTATTTATCTATTTTATTTGTTATTATTCACGGCAATTGACAAATAAATATATAAGGATTTTTTGTTTTGATTTTCAAGTGTTAGACAAGTTTCATAAATATTTACTAAGTTAAAATTGAGACAAAAGTGAAGAACCAAAGGAGAAAAAGCTTAAAAGCTTGGAGTTTTGTAAGTTTTTTCCAATATTTTTCAACTTAGAAATTGTTTCTATGATTCTATACTTCAACTTGGGTAGTTTAGAATTTTCTCTAATGTTTAATTATGTGAATTATTGTGTTGGAAATTTGTTTGAAGGTGTTTAGCATGTATGATTAATTAATAAGCTTATTAGTTGTAATTAAGCTTATTAGATTAATTAGTAATCAAAGTTGTCATTCTAGAGTTGCTTAGCTATTTATAATTAACCTATAATTGTTCTTGAGTTGTTTCATGATGGTGAGACTTGATTGGTGTAGTATTGAATTGATTAAAGTGTTGAATTTTATCAATTTAGTGTAAATTGTGCAATTGATGTAATTTGTGAAATTAGGGTTCTAAACCTAATCCAATTTCGGGGCTTTTCATATATGTGATGTAATTTGATGTATATATGATGTATATTAAATTTGGGATTGATTGGGTTTGATCTTGACATGTTTTGAACATTTGGGGTCAAATAGTAATTAATGGAAATTCAGGGGTGCTCTCGCATTTGTAGAAAAATTGGGGATTTGTGTTGCAAATTGTATTTCATGTATTAGACATGTATAAATCATTTTGGGATTGATTTGGAATCAATTAAATATGTATTTGACAATTTAAGACCAAAATGATCAAATTACATTTTTCGTGTTCCCCTACGCTAACCCTGTAATTCCGTATAAAACCTCAACAAAAAGGGTATCAGAGCGAGTCTGATCATGGACACCCGATATATGATTATGCCTTTAAAATTCAATATTTACTTTAATCTTGACTTTATGCATGCATTTATTTATTTAATTTGATTAAATAAAGTAAAAACATCTTTTTGCCGAAAAATCCATATTTGTAAATAAGGTTTTAAATTTAATATGTATTTGATGCATATTAATTGGTTCGTCTTGTCAATACCGCTTATCGAAAAATTTTCTGAAATTATATCCGAGAACGTCCCAAAGCAGTGAGGATATGGTCGGTAGAAATTTATCTGTACCAGATATATTTGATATTAGGTGAATTCAAGCGAAAGTGGAATCCTGAACGTGCCAAAGCTGTCAAGGTTTCGCAAGTATCTTGAATTTATTATTGACAAGTCTTGCCTTGGTACGCCTCCTTGTGAACGTGCCGAAGCTGTCACAACAAGAAACGACCATGATCGAAAACCCAGGAGTCACTATTGAGTGATTGACAATGAGTTGTCTACCTAATGAGTATATACGTAGGCGAGAACGTGCCAAAGCTGTGAGCTGAAATATATTCATGGGGTCCACCTTTCACTATTATGTTATGATTTGATTATCGCATGTTTTGTATTCTGTTTGGGGATTACAGTTTTGCATGAAATAGTGGGAAGAGCATTTTTAGATTAAAAATCCATGATCTAGTTAATACTTTATGATATAATATGAAACTGTTTTATCTGCTTATCTGCTAACCGTTGATTCGTTGTCTATTTGATGGATTTGCGATGGCGGCACCTTCGACCAATCCTTTTGCTCGTATGTTTGATAGGAATAAGCTAAAAGGCACTGTGAATTTTTCGGATTGGGATATGGATTTGAGGATTGTCCTCAATTCTGAAAAGTTAGGATATATTTTGGAAGGTCCATTACCGCTTACTATATCTCCATATGCATTTCCTGAAGAACATGAGACTTTCCAGAGATGGAATGATGATAATTTAAGGGTTAAATCATTCATTCTGAGTTCTCTTTCTTCTGAGCTTAATAAGACTTACTTTGAGATGCACGATACATATATCATGATGACACAACTTCGTGAATCGTTCATGAACCCAGGAACAGGTCGTGGTTCATAGAGTTTCAATGGAACTGTTCCATTCTAAACTTGATGAGGGGTAGACTGTGAGCCCGTATGTGCTTCATTTGATCGAGCAATTGAGGCGCCAAGATTTCCCTATCAATGAAACTCTGGGACGTAGTGCCATACTCAGTTCGCTCCCAGCGTCATATCGCCAGTTCGTCATGTACTTCAACATGAATGGGATTCACTGTTCTTACCATGAGTTGCATATGATGATTCTCACAGCAGATGAAGATTTAAGGAAGGGAGTTCCGACTCGCATTCCGAAACCCACTTCACTTTCCGCTTCTTCCCAATCCAAGACGAAGGGGAAGAAGACAAAAGGAAAAAAAGAAGAAGAATGGTTTCAATGTTCCTATGCATGCTAAGGTAGCGAAGCCCAAGAGAGCTTCTGAAGATAAGTGCCACCATTGCCAGAAAGTCGGGCACTGGAAAAGAAACTGTCTGGACTATCTTGCACAAATAAGAAATGAAAGAACATCTACATCAGATACTTTTATTTTTCCTATTATTGATATCTCATTGGCTTGTGAAGCTATGACATCTAAATGAGAAATATACGATTCACTCTTGAGAATTTAATATAAACCCCTCCCCAATGTTAGAATGCAAATTTCAAGTTTAGTTAGGACTAAAATGGTAAACATAATATTCGCACTCCCCAGTCACCAATGGCAATTTCGTCAATTAAATTAAAAACGTCGTGTTAAACTTAATCCTTCGGCCGTGACACGTAGACAGTCCAATTTAACCAAAACCACCAAAAACTCCTCCTAAAAAAAAAGCGGTGAACCAAAGGAAATCAAATCTAAACCGTACCTTTACTCTAAATCTAACGGCTAACCATATCAATCCTCGTACTCAGCTCCCGTTTGTCAGTTCCTCACATCATCGCTTTATAAATACCCCAAACCCCGATCCCCCCTCTCAGTTGAAGAAACACGCTTCGCCTATCTCGCGGCACTTTCTATTAAACAACTAAGATTATTTTTCATTGTTAAGGGCTTCTCTTAAGATGGCGGGTCGGGGCAAGACTCTCGGATCCGGGGCGGCGAAAAAGGCCACCTCACGTAGTAGCAAAGCGGGGCTTCAGTTCCCCGTCGGTCGTATTGCCAGGTTCCTCAAAGCCGGTAAATATGCTGAGCGGGTCGGTGCCGGGGCTCCGGTTTACCTCGCCGCCGTCCTTGAATATCTCGCCGCAGAGGTATCGTCTCTCTCTTGACTCTAATTCTTTTGCTCGTTTGTCGGTTTGACTGTTGATATTTTAATTACAGATCTAGGGTTTCCGAATTTGATCTTGTTAGGTAAATTTTGGGTCTCTCTGTTATTTTCTATCCTTCTTGATTTTGTATCTTATAATTTGTTTATAGTATAAAGTTTTGAATTGAGGTTTGGAAATTTTGCTGTTTGTGACATTAGGGTTTCTTTAGATCTGCATACTTGTTTAATTTGTTGTAATTTTGATTTTTTAATTATGGTTTTGTCAAATAATTTATGAAATTAGGGTTTTTTTTTATCAGGGTATGATAATTTTTAAAGTTTTTTATTTTGTAATTTTGATTTTATAGTTAGTTATGTACCTTATATGTGAGATTAGGGATTTTAAGGGTCCGGATTACTTTTTTATTTCTCTGAAACATTGCTTTTACTTTGTAGTTAAAATAATTGTTAATTATAAAATTATCTCCTCTAATATGGGATTAGAGTTTCATATGATGTTGATGTAATTGATTCACTAATAGCAAAAAAAGTTGGAGGGTTTTGAGATTCTGTTAATGGAAGTTTCAGATTTTAATCTCTTTACATTTTTGGCTTTTTAGGTTCTGGAATTAGCTGGAAATGCAGCAAGAGACAACAAGAAAACTCGAATTGTCCCACGCCACATCCAATTGGCAGTGAGGAATGATGAGGAGCTGAGCAAGCTTCTTGGAGATGTTACCATTGCTAATGGTGGGGTGATGCCCAATATCCACAACCTTCTTCTTCCCAAGAAGACTGGAACTTCAGCGTCCAAGGCCGCTGATGATGAGTGATGACACACTTTCTTCATTTGAAATTGAAATGAACAACACTTTGTGTTAATTTGTGTTGTGACATGCCCTTTTTAATGTTTTTTTAGTTAGTTTGTTGCTGTTTTTTTTTTTGGGGGAGTTTGACAATTAGGTTCAAGTTTGTGTTAGTAGTTTCTAGGATTTCAAGTATTTATCTTGTGTATAAATCATCTCTATTAGTCACTTAATAGAAGAAGAATTGTTTTAAACTTTTATGCATACTGATCTTATGCGCTTATAAGCACTGTATTAATTATTTTACATTAATTAATTTTGATGAAATAAAAATTTGAATCACTTTGAAAAATGTTTTAACTTAACCAGAGCTTCATATGTCAAGGAATGACACTATGTAAGATTAACTAACTTACCAAGTTCCTGCCCATTTTATACCTTTTTTAGACATCATTTAGATTATGCCTCAAAAAAGTTCCAAGTTTAAAATATGATACGCAAGGGTAATTTACGTACTTCACACCATTATTTGGCATGCATTATTGAATCTCACTTTCTTTTATTATTTTTCCATGGGAAAAGGACAGAAAAACTATAAGATTTGGCGATATCTTTTTGTTTTCATATATGGTCGCATAAATTTTATTTCCTTTTTTAAATTATGGTGTCTCTATGTCTCAAAAAGGGAGGAGTTTAAATGACATTTCTGAAAATAATGTGATTTTTGTGATATTAGAACAAATATTGGAATCTAAATGTCTTTATACATTTAAAGCAATAGAACTTTATAGAGCAGTATAAAGCAAAATAGCATATCCTAGAAGTAATACAAATTAAAATCCAAGGTCTTACCTCCAGGGTTCCAAGTGTTTGAAAGAGAATGGAAAGTCAGTCAAGGCTTTCAAGAACCGCTCAGCTGTTGACCATTGTACAACCTAAGCTTCAATTCTTCTTCAGCAATGTATTATTAATCTGAAGAAGAATAATAGTAATACTGATTTAATCTGATGCCAAACCTTTGTATTATCTGGATTGGCTAGAACTTTATCCCAGAAGAATAGTGTCAGCTTGGTTTTAGGGGAGGAACCAACATCTCCCTCCTTCATTAGAAGAGGTGGCTTAGGAACCCCTGACATATACGTGGCGGTGGTCGAGGAGCAGGGTGGCTTCAGAGGAGGCTTCAGACGGACGGCAGTGCCACCGACAGCTCCTAATGACGCCCTTCCATCGATTTTCCCGCTGTCAGATCAAATTTCCTGAACCTTGAAAGATAAAATTTTAAACTAATATCAGACTGTTGAAAAATTATAGATAATAATAAAGTTATTGAAGTATATCTTCTAAGGTTTTGCACTTAGTGTTGGGGTTTTGGGTAAAGAGCGCGGCGGAAGCGCTGTTCGGGCGAAATCGTAATTTAATTTTTTTTTAAATTATCGAATAAATTATTCAATATCCAATATGAATAATTTATTCATATTTCATCTAAACCTATTTATTCGAAATCAAATAACAGCATAAATAGTTAAGAAACGTCGCAAACTTTTTATGCAAACGTTTTTTTTTTTTTTTTTTTTTCCCGCAAAATGACATAAAATACGTTTTTGACCGAACCGACCATCCAATGCACATGAGGGCTGCCCAGGTCAGCCCCAACAGTGCTAGGGCAGTTCATGGGCTGCCCGAACAGTGACCAATTCACTGTTTGAGCAGCCGTCACCCGATTGGCTCAAAAGTCACCCGATAACGCCGTTTTTCGCCGTTTTCGCTTATTTCAACTCCGAAACAATTTCCGGCAATTGTTCCAACACCCAAAACACATCCAATACATTTAAATGACTTACTTTTCATCACAAATTTCCAGATTTTCAGGCCCAAACAGTGAGCACAAAAACAGTCCATTTAACATGCTTTAAATCCAATTTTTAGCAAGATTAATCTAATTAATCTAAAACCCATTCAAAGCCACCACACATGAAGAACTCTAGAACAATTTTAGGCATAATAAGAGTGGTTATCACACTCTAGAATGACAACAAGATTGTCCAACAATAAATTGAACTCAAATTACTTTAATCTAGTTCAATATACATTTACACATGCTTTTAGCTTCTCAAAACATCAACCATATTAGAAAGCCCCAAATTTAGTGAAGAAGAATCTCTACAACAATTGAAGAAAACACAAGAAAATAAAGAAAAAATTTCTAGATTAAAGAGTATTGAAGATTACCTTTTAATCTTCAAAATTTCTTCAAAATTAGTTCTTGGTTTGATTCTTCTTTCACTCTCTCATTTTGGCATTTTGGAAGACATTTTGAGAGGCTATATTCGGCCATACTCACTGCCAAAAGGAAAGGAAAAAACCTACCTTTTATTTTGCCAAAAAGTGGCGTGAAAAAGGGAGCAAAAATGGCCAAATATATGTATTTTTAATCATATTAAAAATACTTGGTGATAAAGCCAACCACTTGGCTTAATCAAAAACATATATACCATTTAACAACAAATAGGCTTGTTATACTTGTAAAGTAAAAAGTAAATTATCTAATTCATTAATTAGACCAATTATTTATTTACTTTTAAAGTGTCATGCCATCATTTATTAATAAATGTGTATCTAATCTAATTATGTATCAAATACAAATACACATTAGAAAGACCAAAATTTTCCCGGCATGTGTAAATTCGTTTACCGATTAAACGATACGAATTAACTAATTTAATCTGATAAAATATTATGAATAATCAAAATTATTCATAACGTGTTGTCCAAGTGCTCAACGAGTACACTTCATATTGTGAGAATCTCTAAGTTTAAGTTTATTCGTCACATAATCTAATTTCGTGTCCATAATTTACCCACTCGTAAATTATGACGACCACAGATAATCTCGCTAAAACTATACAAGTCGAAGTCATTGCATACATATAATCCCTCCAACATAAGCTATTCATATTATACCTAGGATATAGATAAAAATGATCTCTAAATAACACTCAGAACTGATTTTCGAAGTTATACCACAATCATGGATTTACTAGATTACAAACATGTGTAAGATGCCTATGACTTGTACACAGGACTGACGGATTCTATCTTGATACGCACAAGATATCATGAACATCAGTCCACACCCAACGAACAGGCGGAGGTCAGATCTAAATAGATCGGTGACGTGACTGCCATCGAAGTGTGGAGGATAACTCATATATCCACAGTGGTATCTCAAGTCGAAGGATCACTATGCTCGCTCTGTTGGGAAAATCTACGGTCCCCAGGATCGATTATCAAGCAAGAAACAACATGTGAATACACGAAGAAGTTGTAGAATACTTACATCGATCGGTTGAGGCGATGCGGTGAAGAACAAAACTTTTTATGCCCTTTGAACTCCATGAAGCTCACGGTTTTCACTGGTTTGTGCTCCTCCATTTTCTGTCCAAGCTCCAAGCTTTTGGGTGGTAATTCCAAGCTCACAAGTTAGTTTCCCTATCAACTTTGTATGTCTCCAAATGTGTGCTAGCACTTAGGAATTTTTGCCACAAAAACACCTTGCTTCTCCTCTTCATTTTCGGTGAAACCAGAAAGTTTTTGAGGAAGAAAATGGCCACCATGGCCGAGAGTTTAGGGAGAAGAAAGAGAGAGAGAAGTGTGTTTGGTTGTTACAAAAATTGGTAAATGAAATTCTAAAAATCAAATACACAAATTTTGCTAACAAAAGTCAAAGCATTAATGCTTACAACCACTACATTAACTATTCACATCACTCAATCAAGTGACAAGTTGTCACATCACATCACTCAAAGTGACAAGTGATTTGACGCTTGATGCGACTAGTGATTTGATGCTTGATGTGACTTGCGGGCCGCACTTGAATTCGAAATGCAAGTGCGCTCGCAAACACTCTCGGGCTCGGGTTCACTAATTCCAAATTAACGAATTTTCCGTTGCGATGTAATAAAATCGTATTTAATTAAATAACATTGCCTAGCAAAATTACTATTCACATCGCTAACGAATTAATTCTAAATTAACTCGTTCGCCCGAATTGAAATCTAATTTCAATTCCGCGTCGAAATCCAATTTCGTATAATATATTGAATATATTATTTTATCGATTAATTCCAAATTAATTATTTTCTCTCTTTATATAATATTTTATCTCCGTAATTAATCCCAGATTAATTTTCTCTCTCATCTAATTAATCCCAGATTAATAAAGTGCGAGTCATACGTCATCGGTGAATCTTCGGGAAGTGACCCATGAGATCCCCGGATATGTTGGCAGTAAATTCGGTCGTCGGACTATCCGAACACGTACGTACCTAGTACTACGTTTATACCGATTTACAAGACAATGTTGGCTTCTAGCAAAGCGCCATGCCTACCCAATTCTCCAGAAATATCCTTACAGGAATATGTGATCTATATCAGGCGTAGTATACGTAGTATTGCGTATCTCGATCCAGTATCAGATGTCACGTGCAAGGCCTGGGGCTGAAATTGTGTCTGCCCCGTTCGAAGCACATATCGGATCTCTGGTAACTAGTCTCTATAATCGGATAATCACGACCTAGTCATATTATCCCGATGACTGCAGTACATAAGAGAACAAGTTCCGTATCCTACGTGACCATCATCTCCACTATGACTGGAGTGATACTTCCGTCTTGACATCACACCCAACACACTACGATTCTCAATATACCCAGCAGAGGCGTACACAGAACCTGTTAAAGCCCTGGATGACCTAAAACCAAAGTATATTGATTGTCGCAAGTATTAGCGGTGCAAGTCTCAGGTTAAGACCAAATACACCTACCCTGATTTCGAACTTCCATAGACACATAGTCATACTACCAATGGAATTCCGAGGGGTCTATCCAGAGCGAAGCTTTTTCCGTACCATCGGTAAAACACAACCTCCTACTACACTTACATGAGTATCATATACCCAAATATATGAGAACTATGCCGTTATGCCCTCACAACGCGCACAAGTGTAATACTAGTCTTTTACGCATTATCGATGTCCAATCTCGATAATACTCTGACTAGGGATATTTAATGATTAAGCCTTCGTGGATTGATACTGTCTCATATCATCCCAATCCAGGAACTAATCACAAGGACCTCCTTTCATTTATACATCTTGGTGATCTAATAACAAATGATAAGAGAGCAATCTCCTCTGTCACATAGTTAATTTGTACAACAACACCATGATCTGTACAAATAGTGACACTATGAGTCATAACTGTCCAACAATCTCCCACTTGGCCTATAGCCAGTCACTCGAGTGTCTTACACCCGAACTATGTACGGTTGGCTCAAACTACTGAGAAAAGACTTTCGTCAGCGAATTTGCATGATTATCATCTGATGCGATTTATTCGATCATCATATCGCCACGATGTACGATCCGAACGAATCAAATGAATAGTCGAAGTATATATCTGGATCGTTGATGAGACCATTAATTCTTTATCCTGCGATGTAGCCCAGCTCAGCTGCTAACAGAACTATATCTAATCTAATTAGATTTATTATCGACCCAAATGGCTTCTATTGCTGCCTCAGCTGCAGCAATAACCCGCTTGTGCTGTTTATTCGGTAACAGTATCTTGCTCGGAAGATTTTCAGCTCACTGTTCCGTTATTCAAACTGTATAGTACCGTTTTTGACTTATAGTCGTTTTATCGGTTAGGAAACTTGCAGTAGTTAACCTAGTCACTTCAAGTTCTCTTTCTCCATAGTTTAAGACAACATCCTTAGTTCCTCTAAGATACTGAAGGATGTTCTTAACATCAATCCAGTGACCATCACCTGGATTGGCCTGATTGTGACTTCATATGCTCAAAGCGTATGAGACACTAGGTTGCTTACATTTATTTCAATGTACGAGTTCTCGGAGAGTGCTAACAACTTTAAATCTATCCCAGTAGATCTTTATTCCTAGAATAAATGTTGTTTCTCCCAGAATTCTACGGAGAATTTTCATGAAAGCCAAGCTTTCACCGATGGTATTAATGAGAATATCATTTCCAAGAAATGATATGTCATTATTATACAGGACATTCACTGTCAGTGCGCTCCCACTAACCCTCTTATATACACAAGAATCATTTTCGTTTTGAATTAAATCATACACCATTATGATTACATCAAAATGATAATTCCAAGAACTCTATGCTTGCATCAATCCATCCATGGATCAAATAACCTGCAAACCTAGTTTGCTAGTTATGGTACGAAAAAACCGTCAGGATGTTGTAAACATCCTCCAAAAGGTTTCCGTTAAGGAAAGCAGTTTTGGCAATACAACTGCCATATTTCATGAAAGAAACATGCAGCATTAGCAAGCATTATCCAAATGGATTTACCGTGGCAACAGGTAAAAGGTTTCGTCGTAATCGACACAATGTTGATAACGATACCTTTTTGCTACAAGCCTAGCTTAGTACGTTGGTATGTTTCATTCCATGTATGAATTCCTTGAAGACTTATATAGTACCAATAGGCACAATGCCTTGCGGTACAACAACTAGTATCCAAACTTGGTTGTTATACATGGAATCCATTTCGGACATCATGGCACTTTGCCATAATAGGGAGTCGATACTTTGTATCACTTCCTCATACGTAGTCAGTTCGTATTCCTAAATAAGATTGACATCTCAACGAGGTGAGATTAAAAACCCATACCCCAGGTTATTTTCTGACTCTCTCCGACTTACGTGGTTCTTGTGTATTCGAAGATTATGGTATAGTTTCATCCTTGATGAATTATTTTGTGTTCTATGTTGGAATTGGTGCCTGAATAGTATTACTTCGATTTTCATCGAGTTTTACTTTCCTCTCACTTATCACTGCATATAGGTATTCCTCTTAGGAAAACCGCATGGTGAGCAACAATTACATTGTTCTCTTGTGAGTTGTATAAGTACTATACTTTTGGTTTCCCTAGGATAACCCACAACTTTGGAACTTATCCGATTTGGGTTCTAGTTTGGTATCATCCAAACATATGCCAAGCATACCCAAATCATCAGGAATGAGAAAACCTAGTTTCTTTCCTGTTCATATCTAATATGAAATCTGTTAAACAGATATTTATGGAACCTTATTCAAAATAAGTTCTGCACTGTTAATGTGTATCTGTTGAAGGAAATGGTAGCTCAGAGCGACTCATGATTAACCTTATCATGTCCAACAAAATTCGGTTTCTCCGTTCAGACACACCGTCAAATTGACGTGTTCCGGGAGGAGTCATCATTGAAAGAATACTATACTCTTTCAAGTATTTAAGAAACTTATTGCTTAAATATTTTCATCATGGTCTAACCGTGATGGTATAATACTTTAGCCGATCTGTTTGTCTGCTTCGTGTTGAAACTCTAAAAGTTTCCGATTCGTGTTTCAAAAGAAACACATAACCATAACGCGATGCAACATCCGTAAAGGTCACGAAATATTCATATCCACCTCTAGCCTAGCTAGATATGGGCCCACCTACGTCACTATGAACAAGGGCTAACAGATCGGTGGCACTAACACTTTTACCAAGTAAAGAGTGTTTTAGGCACTTTGCCCAATAAACTAGATTCGTAGACATTATTTGATTGGTATAAAATTTGTCCTAGTACCCACTCTTCAAAAGTGTGGATATACGAGTCTTGTTTAATTGTGTCCCAGACAACAATGCCACAATTAAGTTTCAGCTGATTAAATCAGTTTGAGCTATTTGTTTGTCATGTTATAGTTTGAGATTTATTTATATTCAAAATATAATACTGTTATTCACATCTAATGTGTTTATCTCAATATCATCTTTATATAATAAAACACTTTAGTGTTCTAGAATATAAAGGTATACCCGCAACGGGTTAAACCCTGATACAGAGATAATGTTTCTAGTCAAACTAGTTACATTTTAACAGTTTCCTAATTTAAGTACACACCCGAAGGGTAGTTCCTAAACTTAGGTATCTACGGTCAAAATAGCAACTTCCGTCCCGTTTCCAATTCGCAGATAAATCTTAACTGAAGTCAGTATCCTACTTACAGTAGATTCTGCACATCAGTATTTATTTATGTATCACACTAAGTATCTAAAATCCAATTTTAATACTAGTAGTGAACATAATTATGACAAACATATTTGAAGTCAGAGCATTGCCCGTCTTCAATTCCTTCATGTCTGCTTTGTTCAAACGGCAGTCACGCTTCCGCGATCCCGTTTGCCACAATTTAGGCAGACATTTTGGGATATGTCTTTTATCTTCCCAGAAGATTATAATGACTTTGCCTTTGCCCTTTTTCACATCCCAGAAGCCTTTGGCCTAGCCTTGGCCTTCCAGAATGTTGAAGTAAGATACGCCTTGCGCTTCTTGCCTTATTGCAAACTTTTGGCTTTGACTCATTGAGAATAGCCATTAACTCTCCAAGAATTTTCTATTGCAATATGTACTTCTAAGATCTATAGATAGATCTATGAAGGTCCTTCAATTTCATTATCATACTTTAAGGATCTAATCCTTAGTTCTGATTAAGAAATTAAGGAGTCTATGTGGCAAGCTTAATGGATTAAGCACTAAAATTATCATCACATGAATCTTTCAAAGATCATGCTCTACTATTTACTTAACTCCGGGCTTAGGCCTAAGATGTTATTTTATCAAATAAAGTAACTTCTTAGTTTTTCAGGACTATCCTGAAGTTTTATTCCCAATTTGAAAATTAAAGTCGTTTAAATACATTTTCACCCAGGATTATGTTTTAAACACCAATATTTCAATTTATCTTGATTCTAATAGTCCAACTATTTAATCAACGATTTAAGGTACTATTTATTATAATGATTACTATAGTCCAACTATATAATCAACTATAATTTAATTTGTTAATTCAAATATATTGATTACTATAATCCAATTATATAATCAACTATAAATGAAATAGTTTGAATACAGTCCAACTGTTTATTCAAAACAACTATTAAATATTAGTCCAACTAATAAATAATTTATTTGACGTAATATTTGAAATGAGCGCGTATGGCAAGTTACGAAACGAATATTGCAAATTTAATACTTGCCTCCCACTATTTTTCGGCGAGCCTCTAACCCTCTGTCGAGTACTCGGGAAACCTAGTTTCCTAGTGGGCTAGGATCTCGGTAAATAACACACAATCTTGACTTTGGCCAACAAATTGTATGATAATTAATTAGGTAGATCTCTAAGATCAATTGGATCCCATCCAATTCCTAGATCCAGTAGGAGGACATCCAAGTCCGAAACATATATCTTATATATACCAATATATCCAATATATTACATAACCTTTTTCCTCTGAATCAACTAAGCATTGGCTTTGGCACAACAAACTTAGTGATCCCAGTTAAGCGGAACCCATTGACCATGGAAAGCTTTGTAATCAATGTCGATGGACAAGAATTGATCTTGACTTTGGCCAACAAATCACAACTTGGACAAGACACCAATATGGAACAAAGCTCTCATGATTCAAACACATCCTCGACGGACAAAGGCCTTGACTTTGGCCAACAAACCAATGCCAGTCTTGGATTTTAAGTAAGAATCACTCAATGGAAGGAAAAACGCTAAATATTTTGTGAGGGTTCTTCGCGTGCAAATTGGCAACCAATTTATTATCTTTGTTAAGGTCTCATCATCATACACCCTTAAACATGCATTCTAAACACATAATAAGACGCGTAAATAAAATAATAATGATATGCAGATGGATACTTAACACATTGATCCTAGATCAAATCTCTCCATTTCCTCTCTCCCGCTAGCACAAGTATTGCTTCTACCCGTTACATAACACTTCTAAAGAAACCTCATTTACATTGAGGGGAATAAGTGAGAAGAGAAATACACAGAGTCAAAGAGGTAATAGGCTGGACACGCAGGTCCAATTAATAAATTCTAAATTTATTACAATAATTTCCAAAATTGCCCCACCCATCTAATATCCATTCGATATACATTATTCATGCATCGCAACCATGTATTCACACAAGCATGTTATCAATCAATCTAATCCAATTAATTAATCTGATAATTAATGACCATCCAATGTTCAAACAACAATTTGATTTTGCGCGAGTCCGACTCATTTTGTGAATAAGTACTCAAAGTACGAATTCTTGAATTATATTAAACTACAAAATTAAATCCAATTCAATTTGTATTTAATACTAATCCACTATTTAATTCCAAATTAAATATTTACACTTTTTAAATAAACCTTTACGACTTAAATTCCAAATTTAATCGTTACGGGTCTCAAAGCCCGATTAACATCCAATGTTAAATTTAATTAAAGTCCAATGGGCTTTTATTTAATTTCTTAAAGTATGGACTTTTGGTCAACTTGGGTCAAACCCAAAGACTAAAGCCCATTTAAAGGAATCACCCTTATATGCATAGAAACCAATTTAGGCATATTAGGCCCAATTAAAGTATTAAAGGTCCATTAGTCATAATTGGACTTTATGGAAATGGTTTTGGGCCCAATTGGATCCAACCAATTTGCCTAAACCAATCTTGGTACAACCAAGCCCAATAAGCCCAATAACAACTTTTCAAGCCCAAATCCAATTTAAGCACAATTTAATTAAACTACAAAAATTCCAAATTTCATATTTAATTAAACAAAGTGTATTGCCATAATTAATCACCCAAATTAACATTTCCAAAATACAAATTTGTACAATTAATTATGCTTATCAACATTAAATCATGTCCAACACAATTTAAAAAAAAAAAACAAACCCATTTTACATGCGTCATGTCTCGGCAATTAGGGGTTTTTCAAATCAATTCCGAATTCAATCCAATTAAATCCTAAATCAACATTCCCAATTGATTTCAAGTCATCCAATGAATCAAAAATAAAAAATTCCAAGACATTAGGGTTCATCAACCATTCGGCCAAGCCAAGATTTTTGGGGAAAAATGATCCAATCAAATTTTCATGAAATTGATCCAATCAAACTTCAATTAAACATCATTTAAGCATACTCAATCAAACAATTTCATTAAATCATGCTCAAAATCAATTTACCCAATTTTAACCCTAAATTCAAGTTTCATGCTTTTACTCGCTCTGATACTATTGTTGGGAAAATCTACGGTCCCGAGGATCGATTATCAAGCAAGAAATAACATGTGAATACACGAAGAAGTTGCGGAATAGTTACATCAATCGGTTGAGGCGATGCGGTGAAGAACAAAACTTTTTATGCCCTTTGAACTCCATTAAGCTCACAATTTTCACTGGTTTGTGCTCCTCCATTTTCTGTCCAAGCTCCAAGCTTTTGGGTGGTAATTCCAAGCTCACAAGTTGGTTTCCCTTTCACTTTTGTATGTCTCCAAATGTGTGCTAGCACTTAGGAATTTTTTCCACAAAAACACCTTGCTTCTCCTCTTCATTTTCGGTGAAACTAGAAAGTTTTTGAGGAAGAAAATGGCCACCATGGCTGAGAGTTTAGGGAGAAGAAAGAGAGAGAGAAGTGTGTTTGGTTGTTACAAAAATTGGTAAATGAAATTCTAAAAATCAAATACACAAATTTTGCTAACAAAAGTCAAAGCATTAATGCTTACAACCACTACATCAACTATTCACATCACTCAATCAAGTGACAAGTTGTCACATCACATCACTCAAAGTGACAAGTGATTTGACGCTTGATGCGACTAGTGATTTGATGCTTGATGTGACTTGCGGGCCGCACTTGAATTCGAAATGCGAGTGCGCTCGCAAACACTCTCGGGCTCGGGTTCGCTAATTCCAAATTAACGAATTTTCCGTTGCGACGTAATTAAATCTAATTTAATTAAATAACCTTGCCTAGCAAAATTACTATTCACGTCGCTAACGAATTAATTCTAAATTAACTCGTTCGGCCAAATTAAAATCTAATTTCAATTCCGCGTCGAAATCCAATTTCGTATAATATATCGAATATATTATTTTATCGATTAATTCCAAATTAATCATTTTCTCTCTTTATATAATATTTTATCCCAGATAAAATATCTCCGTAATTAATCCCAGATTAATTTTCTCTCTCATCTAATTAATCCCAGATTAATAAAGTGCGAGTCATACGTCATCGGTGAATCTTCGGGAAGCGACCAATGAGATCCCCAGATATGTTGGCAGTAAATTCGATCGTTGGACTATCCGAACACGTACGTACCTAGTACTGCATTTATACCGATTTACAAGACAATGTTGGCTTCTAGCAAAGCGCCATGCCTACCCAATTCTCCAGAAATATCTTTACAGGAATATGTGATCTATATCAGGCGTAGTATACGTAGTATTGCGTATCTCGATCCAGTATTGGATGTCACGTGCAAGGCCTGGGGCTGGAATTGTGTCTGCCCCGTACGAAGCACATATCGGATCTCTGGTAACTAGTCTCTATAATCGGATAATCATGACCTAGTCATATTATCCCGATGACTGCAGTACATAAGAGAACAAGTTTCGTATCCTACGTGACCATCATCTCCACTATGACTGGAGTGATACTTCCGTCTTGACATCACACCCAACACACTACGATTCTCAATATACCCAGCAGAGGCGTACACAGAACCTGTTAAAGCCTTGGATGACCTAAACCAAAGTATATTGATTGTCGCAAGTATTAACGGTGCAAGTCTCAGGTTAAGACCAAATACACCTACCATGATTTCGGAGATCCATAGACACATAGTCATACTACCAATGGAATTCCGATGGGTCTATCCAGAGCGAAGATTTTTCCGTACCATCGGTAAAACACAACCTCCTACTACACTTGCATGAGTATCCTATACCCAAATATATGAGAACTATGCCGTTATGCCCTCACAACGCGCACAAGTGTAATACTAGTCTTTTACGCATTATCGATGTCCAATCTCGATAATACTCTAACTAGGGATATTTAATGATTAAACCTTCGTGGATTGATACTGTCTCATATCATCTCAATCCAGGAACTAATCATAAGGACCTCATATCATTTATACATCTTGTTGATCTAATCACAAATGATAAGAGAGCAATCTCCTCTGTCACATAGTTAATTTGTACAACAACACCATGATATGTACAAATAGTGACGCTATGGGTCATAACTGTCCAACACGCTCAACTCGAGAAGATTCCTATTGACGTTGGTGTACCATCTATTAGGAAATCTTCAGTGAGTCGTTCAGTGTTTATCAAATAAACACCTACATGTCTATACGAGTCTCCCGAGACTCATGGTTTATTGGGATAAAATATCAGACCAAGTCACGATATTCGACATGTACTGGTCTCAGCGGATTTTACTAACCGACCTGTGTTAGTAAATCTTGATCTGGAACTTTATTTAAGGATATACATCTTATATTGCACTTCTCAATGTCAATTACAAACTACGTTGTAACTGCGCATTACAAACTACGTTGTAACTGCGCATTACATTAAAATCTCTATTAATTTTAACATGCATGCAATAAATTTTATTTATCAACATAAATAAAACTCAATGATAAAATAATCATACCTCAATGCGTTTATTATTTTCCTGAACCTTCTTGAACTTCATTCTTGAGTTTCCCTCGTAGTAGTGCACCAAGCGTTACACCTTTAATTAGCATACTAGAACTCCTCAATGAACAAATTGCTCCCACTTTGAGAACAAAGAAACTCATTTTCTTTTCTAGGATGTTGAAATCTTAGATTAAAGATTCAAGAAACAAGTTTTCTTGAAATTAATCTTGTAACAAATTTGGGACTAATCCAAAAGAGAGAATGCTACAAAATTCGGCCAAGGGGGAGGAGTTGTAAGCCTTGGCCGAATTTCACCTATATTTATAAGTATAAGATTGCTTTAATTATATGTCAATATAATAAAGACAATCCAAGATCTCTCCAAATCAAATTAAGTCTCATAAAGATTATTTCCAAAATAAATTACGAACCAATGGCTACAGCTACTCAAATGCTGAAGTCATTACAAGGGATGTTTGGTCAACATTCTTAGCAGCAACGTCACAAAACTGTTTGTGTTGTAATGACTGCTAAGAACAAGGATGGATCTTCAATTCGAGAATATGTTCTTATAATAATGACCCATTTCAACATCGTTGAAACTCATGATGGAAGAATCGACGAATCTAACCAAGTCACATTGAACAAGTTGATTTATAACCTCACTCAATTATTGAATGAGCTGACTATATATAAATCCACGAATTAAGACAAGACTAAGTCTGATGAGGAAAATGTTGTTGAATCTTCCTATACTGGTGAATTGAAACGGAAGAAAAACAAAAGAAAGGATAAGTCAAAGCCTAAAAAGAAAAATCAATAAAAGAAGAAGAAAATCTCTAAGACTTCCAATCCAAGAAAAATATTTCCATTTCAATGTAGATAGGCATTGGAAGATGAACTATTCGAATTACCTCCAAGAAATTGAGCAAAGCAAATAGGCCAATGGTAAATATGATTTACTAGTAATTAATTCTTTCTTGGTTGAATCTGATTTATCATCTTGGATAATTGATTCAGGAGCCAAGAATCATGTTTGTTCTTCTTTATAGTTGATTTATTCTTGTCATAATCTTGCTGAATGAGACTTCTCCATGCGAATTGATTAGGGAATGTTGTTTCAGCTAAAATAATAGAGAAATTGGACTTAATTTTATAAATAATAGTTTTATTTATTTAAATAATTTTTTTTTTATATATTTTGGATTATAAAGGAATTTGATTTATATTTCTAAATTGTTAGAAGATAATTATGTATTTCTTTTAATAATAAATCAATTATTATTTCTAGAATTAGATATGTTCATGAATATTAGAAAATAATTTATTTCTGTTAAGAAAATTAACACATGATATATTACTTAACATAGAAATATTTAAATTTGAAAAGCCAAAAATAAAACGACAAAAGATTTCTTCAAACCTAACAGTAAAGTAGTACTCAATGAATTATTTCCTGATTCGACTAGCACTCCGTCAACAACAGTTGTTGACAAAGACATAGTACTAACCATGTTTGATTGTTAGATAGTTCCTAATCAAAATGATCTACTGCCTAGAAGAAGTAAGAGGGTTGTGATGAGGTTTTTAAGGGGGAATATCGGTAACGCAGCGGAATCGCGGAAAATCAAAATTTTCCCATTTCAAAACTTTTTCTCGGATCAATTAAATAAACTAATTTATTTAATTATCCAATTATCAAATTCTGAAAAATTACACAATAAATCAAATTTCTTGGTAATTACCGAATTGCCCCAAAACTTTGTTAATTGATCATTTTAGTCCAAAAGTTGTCAAATACAATTTTGGATGATTCTAAATCATTTCTAAAATATTTTTCAACACATCTAATGCATCAAAATAAGATTTCACATAAATCCCAAATTTTTAGTCTAATGCCGTGAGCCACCCAAAATTTTCAATTAATTGCAATTTGGTCCCTTTAGTTCAAAACATGCCAAGATCAAATCCAATCAACCTAAAATTTTACATGCATCATATTCATACCATAATACATCACATATATGAAAGCCCTAAATTTGGAGTGGGTTATGAACCCTAATTTTTCAATTTCATCAAATTGTCCAATTTCACCAAATTTACAAAATCCAACACTTTAATCCATTCAATACATCACCAATCTAGCCTCACCACTTTGAAACAACTCTAAAACAATTCTAGGTCACCAAGGAGTGGCTTACCAACTCTAGAATGGCAACTTGATTTTCTAAAAATCAAAAGTAAAGCTTTGAAACCATTTCAAGCTTACTTACATGCTTCAATCTTTCATCAAAGTTCACAACCAAAATAAACACAAACTATAAGAAGAGAGACAACACAAAAGCAACACAAAATGATGCTAAGCATGTTAGAAACAATTTTCATGTTGAAGACTTTGAAAAATAACTTACAAAATCATGATTTTCCAAGCCATCTTCCTTTAGCCTTCAAGCTTTTCTCTCAACTACTATGTATTCTATTTGGTGTCTAATGAACTTGTTAAACCCTAAAAGATGAAACAAAACAATATATACTCCCCAAAATTGCCCTTGGCCGAAATTGTGATGTATATATAATATCTAGATATTTTTTATTTTGTTTCAATAAAGATTTAATCAACTTGTATAAGCAATCATCAAACCATTTAATGATTTTCTTTAAATTCAAATAAAGCAACAAAAAAATATAACAATTATATTTAATTTAGGGTATGGCCGAATTTGACAATAATAAAAGGAAATTGATATTTTCAATTTTAACAATTTAAAATAAATATCAAAGAAGTCAATCCAATTTGACTACCATTTCCTTTACTTTAAAGTCAACAATAAACACTTATAATCATTTCCTAACTTTATCGTTTGCATGCATCTTTCGTTCAACGTTTAAACGATTTATAAATAATCACCATTATTCATAAAAGTTGCTCTAGTGCTCTACGAGTATATTTCATTAGTGAGACTCTCTAGATTCAGGTATATCCGTCACAAAATCTAATTTCGTGTCCATAATTTACCCACCCGTAAATTATGACGACCACGAATAAACTAGCTGAATCATACAGGTCGAGGTCATTGCATACTTATAATCCCTCCGTCACAGGTATCCGGATAATCCCAGAGATATAGATGTAAACGTCAAATCTCTATAGGTATTATCCCATCGACGTTTCTATTAGCAATATATAAATAACATTCGGAACTCATTTCCGAAGTATACTATGGCCATAGATTTAACTGATTGCTAATCACATATGGACTGCATATGCCATGTACACAGAACTGACGGATCCTATCTTGACACACACAGAATATCCTGAGGATCGATCCACACCCAACGAACAGGCGGAAGTCTGATCTAAATAGATCGGTGACGTGACTTTCATCTAAGTGTAGAGGATGTCTCATACATCCACAGTGGTATTTCAAGTCGAATGACCACTATGCTACTCAACCCGAGAAGATTCTTATTGACGTTGGTGTACTATCTATTAAGAATCTTTGGTGAGTCGTTCAGTGTTTATCCACTATAAACACCTACACGTCTATACGAGTCTCCCCAGACTCATGGTTCATTGGGATAAACCATTGGACCAAGTCTCGATATACGACATGTACTGGTCTGAACGGATTTGACTAACCGACCCGTGTTAGTGAATCTTGACCAGGATCTGTATTTGATAATATATATTTACCAGTGACACTTCCCAATGTCAATTACAAACTAGCTTTGTAAGTGTGTACTGCATTATATATTATCGGGCCTTTGTCTAATATATATACATATCACTAAACCACATTTAGTTTCAATCTAATCGTAATTAGATCGAATACGTATATAAAAATAAGAGGTGCAACCATAAATAAGTAATATTATGGAAAAAAAAGGATTATTCGTATTCATGAATCAGACATAAATACGGAGCGGATTGGCGCTCTGAGAACCAACCTCAACAGGTTGTGCGACAACCAGACTGTTATTTGGTTTTATAAGAGGCACAAATTATCATCTCCGATGAAGTGTAAATGATCCATTGTCATATCGCCATGCAACATATGATTTCGATAAGGAATAACGGTTTATAGCCATGAATTTAGAGATGAAGTACATGTACTCTAACTCATTATGGGAGGTTGTAGTTCCTCTAGATGGGTTAAAACTCACTAGATGCAAATGGATCTATAAGCATAAGAGGGGATTGGATGAGAATGTTCAAACCTTTAAAGCAAAGATTAATGACTAATGGTTATACCTAAAAAGATGGAGTTAAGTATAATGAAACTTTCTCACCATTAGCTATGTCTAAGTCCATTCAAATCATACTCTTCATTGTCACATATTTTGGACTATGAGATATGGCAAATGGAAGTCAAGACTGTAGTTTTGAATGATAGTCTTGATGAAAGTATCTATATGATACAATCTGATTGATTAGTGTCCTAAAATCAAGAGCAAAAACTTTACAGGCTGTAAATGTCCATTTGTGGAATGAAGCAAGCATCTCAATCTTGGAACATAAAGCTTGATACGATGATTAAATCTTATGATTTTGAAAAAAAAATGTCAATAAGCTTTTGTATACAAACGTAACATTAATAAGAAAATGGTTTTCCTCATACTTTATATTTATGATATTTTTCTCATTAGGAATGATGAAAAATGTTATCAGATGTAAATGACTAGATAGCTAACCAATTTCAAATGAAGGATTTGAGAGAGACAAATTATGTTCTTGGGATGTAAATCATTCGGAATTCCAAGAAACGAATGTTATCACCGTCTCAAGTATCGTACATTGACAAGATACTTGTGCGATTTGCGATGCATTATTCCAAGAAAGGTAATCTATATTTTCGACATGTAATTCACTTGTCTAATGAGCATTATCCCGAGGCACCTCAAGAAATTGAGGATATGAGATGAATTCCCTATGTCTCTCCAATGGGCAGTCTGATGTATGCTATGTTATGGACAAGACCTGATATCTGTTATGCAGTGAGAGTGGTCTATAGATTTCAGTCTAACCCAAGACTGGATCACTGGATAATTGTTAAAATAACTCTCAAGTATTTTTGGAGAATGAGAAATTATATAATTGTATATTCTATACATAATTTGATCATAAATGGATATACTGATTCTGATTTTCAGTCGGATAGAGATTGTATGAAATCTACATCTGGATTAGAATTCACCATTGGTGGTGGATTCATAGTATATAGGAGTATAAAAGCAATATTGTATTACCGACTCCATCATGGAAGCTGAATATAGCTTGTGAAGTAGCTAACGAAGCGGTATAACTCTGTAAATTCTTGGCTGATTTGGAATTTATTCTAGACAGGGCTAAATCACTCACAATTTATTGTGACAATAGTAGTGCAGTGGCAAATTCCACTATTAAGCGACTATTTAAGTTATTTCTCCTTTAATTATGAAGATGATCCCCCGTTATCTCATTCATCAACCTAAAACTAAAGATACCAATTCATCAAACGGGCCGCGATTTGTCAATTTGGTCTCATTTAGTGTCCCATATAAATTTTTAAGTCAAGATAAAAAATCATTCTGAATTTCAAATTGAATGACTCAAAATTCGAGAATTTTAGATAAAAATTCAAAATATAAGATGAAAAGGGAAATTAACAAAACTAGCCCAAAAAAAGTTTGTCATTTGCCAAAATTAGCCACAACATTTGCGTTTTGCCAAAATGTCCGACTTATTCGAAGTAGACTTCGGAGAATCCAACTTCTCTGAAGTCTACCCCGAAGTTCCGAAGTTTTAATTTTTTTTATATTTTTATTTAAAACTTTGGAGATCCGAAGTCAGTTCTTCGGATCTCTGAATTTTTAAAAATATAAATAGCCGAGATCCCCGAAGTGAACAGAATACGACAAAAAATCTCCAAGTTATCCGTTATTTCTTAGGATCTCCGAAGTACTTAAGATTTCCGAACTCTTATCCGAAGTTAATGGCGGGTCTTGTTCATTATTATTTCCCCAATGATGAGGCACTCACTCGATACCAGAATGTTTGGAGAAGTTGGATCTCCGAAGAATACTTCGAATTTTTCTAAGTTTTAAGTTAAAAAAAAAATTAAAAATTCGGAACTTCGGGTAAATTTTGGAGAAGTTTGGATTCTTCGAAGTCTACTTTGGAGAAGTTGGACATTTTGACAAAACATAAATGTTGTTGCTCATTTTGACAAATGACAAAGTTTTTTTTGACTAATTTTATTTAGGGGTGGGCAAATTAACCGAACCGAACCGAAAATATCGGTTCGGTTCGAAATCGAATAAATAAGTAAATAAATAAAAAAAGAGAGACATAATTAACTTTCAACTAAAATGGGGTTAAAGTGTCAGCCGAAGCCCAATAACAGGAGGTGGGCCCCATAACTGTGTGGGGCCCGTCTGCTGTGAGAGTATACACCCGGCACATAATATAATTTTCGCAATAACAGACGCAGAAACACTCCCAAAATTCCACACGCAGATTCCCCCTATTTCTTCGAAACCCCTGTACCTGTTTGTTTCCCAGGAAAATTTCTCTCTGCCGGAAAAACCTCCAAGATATTTTCCTGAAAATCAAAATGGTTTCCCCGGAAAATACGAATTGGCTGTTAGATTATCCCTTGATTGACGATATCACTGGCCCTGATAGCAATTTCTCCGTTTCCGCTACGGGCTTCACTTGGACAGTTCAGCCAACCGACGGGCCGTCAAATGTTAGGTATTTAAAGAGATAAAAAAGATCTTTATGTAATTTTATTATTAGTTTTATTTTATTTTGTATTGTTGATATGTCTTTGATTATAATCGATTAGGTTTTCTGTTTTGTTAATTATTTTTTCACTTGAAATTATGAGAAATTTTAGTATGAAAATCTGTTCTAGTAGGTCCCTTGTTTATGGAGAGAATACATAACTGAAAATTGGAGGTCAAATGGAACAAAAAGTTGATATGACAAGCTGATTGAGTCATGTGATAAAATTTTAACTTTTCCTTTTTTAGCTTTTATGTTATTATATAGTATGTCAAATTTCTGTAATTGATTTTATTGTATTTGTTTGTTGATTTTGACCTTCTTACTTGTCAAGTGTATGTCTGATTATCGGGTTTGTTTCATTAGTAGATTCTTGTCTGATTTCTGGATTTGGTTTATGTGACTGCCCTTATTCTATGTGTGGTAGCATGGAATTTTTGTACCTTTGGAATTGGAGATGCTGATCTTTGTTCTGAATGAGATAATCTCCATTCTATCCCATTTCGATTTCGATTCTATACAAATTTCTAACCCTGCAGTGCAGCCAGCCTAAATGAAGTTACTTTGCTGCTATTTTTGGTTTGGAATTGGATAGTGGTAGAACTGAAGATGTTAGCTCTTCTTGTTTCTGTAGAAGATGATCTCTACTTCTGTCACATAAATATTATAGATGAATTCTATTCCTCTGAACACTACTTAAATGTTCGTAATTTTTGGTACTTAAGGCAGAAAACTAATAATGTTAGAATGAGACTCGTGCCTGTGTTTTAAAGCTTGATAAAACTGTTTGAGTGATTTATTTTCCTTCTGTTCTCATGCGACTAATTTCGTCCGAGTTCTGAAAATAAATGGTGTAATCTGTTTTTAGTGTGGAAATTGATTCAGCGTGTGGAGATTCAAATGGTGTCAAGGAAACTGGCTCAAAAAAGAGGTACGCATTTTCTCGTCATTTTTCTTACCCTTTATTCTCTGTTTATTTTTCCCTTTCTTCTCTGTTTATCATCCTACTTTTTGAATTTTCTGCTGTTTATTAATTTTGAGCCATGTATTCTTTGGAATTGTTGCATAAATAGTTCTATAGGATCCAGAATTTGATTATGGAATGAAAATTGTTTTGCGATTTTACTCTCTATTGATCATTCTTTAGAGCTGTGGTAACTTGCAATCACAGTCTAGTCACATATTGAGCCACACTGGTTCTCGTATAATCAGGGGCTTGTGGATATGTTGGATGAATCTAGATTTTAATCAGCTGCAATGCGACTTTAATTCCATGGGTAGTTATGCCTCAGTGAGAGCAATAAAGGCATACCAATATATATTATTGTTTTAAGTAATATTTTCCCTCCCATTTTTCCTGCTGCAGGGTTAGATCAGAATTACATGTGTCAACTAGCTCCAAGGCGTGCAGGGAGAAGTTGCGTAGAGATCGGCTTAATGACAAGTACTACCTTGTCCTCTCTTCTGTCTTCTTTATCTCTATGTGATGCTTTAATGGCCCTTATTTGGATTAATTTACAGGTTTATGGAGTTAGGCTCTATCTTAGAGCCTGGAAGGCCTCCCAAAACAGATAAGGCAGCTATTTTGATTGATGCCATCCGGATGGTGACTCAATTACGCGGTGAAGCCCTGAAGTTGAAGGATTCTAATTCAAGTCTTCATGAGAATATCAAAGAGTTGAAGGCAAGTCTTCCTTAATTTTCATTAAAACATTGTGAGTGAAAAGTTGTCTCAAGGCTTTGTCTCCGTTTTCTCTCATTTGCGTGTTGTTTGATGTCTGAAAATAGGAAGGATTTGTACGGCTACAATTCTGCCAATTATATTAAGATGCCTTTTTTTTTATGTAGGCTGAGAAGAATGAACTTCGTGATGAGAAGCAGAGGCTAAAGGCAGAGAAAGACAAGCTGGAACAGCAACTCAAAGCTATGAACACACAACCCAGTTTCTTGCTTCCCCCTCCTGCAATCCCTGCTGCTTTTGCTGCCCAAGGCCAAGCCCCTGGAAACAAGCTGGTGCCTTTCATCAGCTACCCCGGAGTCGCAATGTGGCAATTCATGCCCCCTGCTGCAGTGGATACCTCACAGGATCACGTACTCCGCCCTCCGGTTGCTTAAGTCTGCATTCTACAATTATTTGGGTTTGCATTTCGCACCTAACAATTGTTTTTGTTTTGTCATAGTTGTCGACTGTGTTAGTTTTTCTGAAGTGTCTAATGATCAATGGGTGACTGTATTTGAATCTCTGTAACTGTGGCTGGTTTTTTTTTTTTTTTTTTTTTTTAAATGTAAAGTTCAATATGTTTATCTAGCTGGCAACCCATATTTTATTTTTAAAGACCTATAATATTTTATCTTAGTTTGGGCATTGGAGATGAGCCCAAGGGCTATTTTTAACTTCTGAAAGCAGCACCTCTTCACTGTAATGGCTTCCAATCTCCTCCAAAATTTCATATGCAAAACTTGAAAATCACAAATCCTTCAATGCCATATCCACACACCAAAACCCTTTAGCTAGCCAATAAGCTTCTTCTTTATCCCTTCACTGCTCCATGTCTTCCTCTGCCTCAAGAAGCTATTCTCCTAGCCAAAACCTGCCTCTAGACCACCCTTGAAAAGCCTCGCAACAACCCGAAACTCTCTGGCAAACTCAAGAAACTGAAGCAACCCAGATGTAGTGTTGAAATTCCAGTAACTGTTGATGACTCACCATCCTCCCCAAACTTGCTTTTGATTTGTTTAAAGACTCGCTCACCTGTCAAGATTCTAATTCTTTGGCCTGGTGCTGCCTTCAGTGAAGCTGCAGTTGAAGTCTTTGAATCACGTTCTCTGAACCAAGTTGAACACATTGATGTAAAGACAGTTACTAGTGGAGTATCTGAATTGTGAGATCTGCTGACATGGTAATATTTTTCGGCGCCAGAGAAGTCACAACTGGGAGTTATAAGACAGTTACTGAGTTTGTATCTAAAGCTAGTGGTGATTTTCAAGTGTGAAAAATTGGATTTTGAGTTGTGAAAAATGGAATGTTTTTGTTCAAAAGGATAAATGAAGGTGGTTTACAGCGTGGCCATGGATTAGTGAACCGGAGACTGTTGTATAATTTGAAGTAAGTTTTGTTGCATATTTCTTTATGTTTTTCATAAATGAAATGAGAACTTTGATGCTTTTGAATTGCCTTGTAATCAACCAACTTTGATTGCAGTTTTGATTGGACCAAAATTTTAATGTTCTTATTCTCTATGTTGTGTGGAGCTTGGTAGTGCACTCTTGACCCGTTTCGCTTGATTGTCCATTTGGGAAATATTGTGGGATATTTTGTGGATTTATATTATGGAATAAGGGATGTGTCGACAAGTTTGAACCGTAAAAACGCATATATATAAATAAATGTGTTCGCTCTTTTTAAAGTTTTGATGTAATTTTTCAGAACTCTTATATTTTTTCTTTCCACATAATCAAAATGTAGCAACCACCTTAAATGTAATCCGGTTTTGGACGAATCAAATAAATTATGCTTTCTTGTGATACTTTTTATTGTCTTTATATATATATATATATATATATATATAATATATATATATATTACTTTAGCCTAGATTCCTAACACTCCTGTGCTACATTGCTACTGCTATAAATGTTGATAGTGTAACATAAAAAAATGCTTTCAAACTGGTAACATTTGAGGATGATGTGAAGATGTAATCAGATAAAGAAAGAGAAGAATCTACATTTTCAGTTTTTCACCATTGAATACTGAATGTAATTACTCACTTAAATAGCTTCCTAGTCATTGGAATCAGAACTTTTTTAACTTGCTTCGTTTTTCTATGCTGTAGTTCATTATTAGCTCATTACCGAAACAAGTGGCTGCGCTTGTACTCTTGCATTGTTGGGGAGATGCATAAGCCATAAAGATGAATTAGGCTCAAGTGTTGTGTTAAGTTTATACGGAGCACTTGATCAATAGTTAGGAGATAAGTGGAATCCATATTTTGACAGTTGATTCCGTGCTCAGTACGAACTCAACTCAGCACTGAATTCTAATCCGATAGAGATAAGGATGTTGGTGTTGAATCTTAGTATTTGAAGGATCCAGCTGCCATCCATTGTTGTACACAATTGTCAAAGAATGATCCCACCATTGCCATCATTTTCAAAGGATTGGTGCAATCACCAAAAATTGCCAAAATACCTTTAGGTGTAGATGTTACATTTCCATAAAATCAGAGTGATTGGTGGCAGTTTTTGTACTATAAATTCAAGGCTTTCCAATGAGTTTAGGCATCCCAAAGAGTGTGTTGTATAGAGAGAATGTGAGGTTGTTCATTCATAAGTTTTGTAAACTTATTGTATTCTATTCTTGAGAGTAATAGAAAAGTTTCAGTTTTTCCTCAAAACACTTAAGAGTGATCAGTGAATCACAACAAGTGATATCAGAGCTTTGGTTCTTCTTTGGGGGTCGTAAAACAGAAAAACAGAGCTTCGGTTCGGAAAACCGGTTTCGATGAAAGTTGTCAAAAATCCAATTTGAGGGTACCATCAGCTAGTTCACGTCGAGACGAGCTCGGTGATATTTTCCGACGATTGGAGGTCAGGGTGAGCCGCACGCGCTATCCAGAGACCAATCCACGCGCTCCCAAGGTTGAAGACGATACACGTGATGCCACGTCAGCAGTCTAGTCAGCGCCACGCAATCTGACACGTCATCACCCTGCCACGTCAACCAGCACGTCAGCTTGCCACGTCAGCCGCCATGTGGCATCCACGTCAGCAACCGGTCCTACTTTTCCACGTCAGCACTGCCACGTCATATGTCTAATAAATTTCATTTAGCCCCCTGAAGTCTTCGAAATTTACAGTTTAGCCCCAAAAAGTTTAGAAATTTACAAATCAGTCCCTGAGTCGGATTTTGACCAATGAAGTGTCTAATCCACCATTTTCGACCGTTCCGGACGCAACGGTGACCTCCGATTTGTGAAATTCAGCCTCGTTTTTAACATATTTTTATTTTAAACTCTAAAACTTAAAATGAAAATAGAAGATTCCCCTTCTGGTGCAATGATCAAGCTGACAACAACTAATTACTCCCTATGAAGACCTCGGATGATAGACTATTTACACTGTAAAGATTTGGTTGATGTTATCGAGGTGAAGGGAGTGAGACCATAATCTGTTAAAGAGTATGACTTTAATAAACTCAATAACAGAACTCTGGGTCAGATTAGACAGTGGATCGGTCACAGTGTCTTCCACCACGTAGCACATGATACAGATGCTTACGAAATGTGGAGAAAATTGGAAGACATGTTCCAGGCCAAAACAGCTCGGAATAAAGCCTTAATCATGAGGAGTTTAGTAACCTGAAGCTACGGAGTGGAACTTCCGTTGCAGAACACACCAACGAGTTCCAAAGCCTGGTGAACCAGTTGTCTGCTATAGACATGCAACTGGCAGACGAAGTTCAAGCTCTCTTGCTACTCAGTTCACTTCCTGATAGCTAGGAGACACTGATGATTACTCTCAGCAACTCAGCTCCAGGAGGCAAACTGTAGGCATTGCATTTTTGCATGTGGAACCCGATGATGAGTCTCAGATGGAGGCACTACCTTTTAAGTCGCGGAAGCCGCAGGAAACAGACGTCGGAAGGGAGGAGTCAAGAATTGACTCATATTCAGGTTAAGTTTGCTGGTTTAGCTTCGGGTTACTTGTTGGTTTTTCCGTTTTAAAAATTGTTCCCGGCCCAAAACACTCACAACCACCCAACCTCGGCCCAAAATCCCCGCAAGCCCCTTGGCCTTGACCTAAAAACCCCGCAAAGCCCACACACCTAGCCCACACAAACCAAATCCACCAACCAAAGGCCCACACGCCCACACCAAGGCCCACACGCCCAAAGCCTTTAATACACACCCCAAATTAAATAATCATTAATTAAATTAAAACATTAACTAAATAAAAATATTAATTAAATAAATAAATAAATAAATAAAATATTTACCAAACATAAAATAAGTATATGCCTAATATAAACTAATCAAATATAATCATTCCTAACTAAATAATATATTTACCAATCTAAAATATTTGACTTCCTAATCAACACCAATCTAATCTTGTAACTTTCTAATTTAAAATATTTTGTCCCCCCTCAATCTTGTGTATACCATTCTTGAAAAGCCTAAATAAGAAACCAAGATCCATTCCTTGTGAGACAAGGACAAACCCTAATCCTCTTCTATATAAACAACACAAATTTGCAAACAAAGAGGAGGACATTCACAGCCAATTACCACTCAAAACAAAAAAACCTAACAAACACCTCCCAACTAGCAAGAGACACACGGCCACAACCAAAATAAACAACAAATGAAACCCTAGACATCCTCTCTCTTCTTCCCTGAAACTCTAATACACGGCCACACCAAAATGACTTGCTGCCTTCATGCCCCTTGATCATTCGCAAGCCTCACTACTTCACGGTCCCTCCCCTTGCATCAACACGTAACTGCCACTAAACCCTCACAAATCAAACGCCTCAGCCCTTCACTGACACAAGCGAAACCCTAAAGACCTGCTACCTCAACCCTTTATTGACAAAACCTGCCACACGCCCTTACCCTGACCTCACTATCTCCACGCTGTAGCAGCACAAACGCCCTCCACCAGCGCACTCAGCCCTCTCACCACAAGCCACATCACAGCACCATATAACTCTCCACCCATCCTGCCACACAGCCCCCTTTCACGTTGAACACACAAACTGAACTGCCACATACGAAGCCCTTACACACATGAGCCTCACGCCCTCTGCCCATTGATCACTTTTCACGCCCATCACAAGCCTTCAACTCACGCAAATAGCCCTTAAACGTTCCCATGCAGTCCCCATAAGCAGCCCTAAAACTGTACCAAAAACAGAAGCCCCTAACCTCCAAAAATCGCACAAACAGTAACCTAAATTACCTCAAAACGGTGAGCAGAAAATACAACCAAAACAGCAGCAAAACGGAGGCCAAACAGCAGCAAAACGGAGATAAAACAACGGATAAAATAGCGAAACAGCGAGCTAAGACGCGAACCAGCGAACCAGAAAAGTTGCGGAGCTTTAACCCTTCCGACGGCCGTGAAACGCGAGTTTGAAAGTCGACATAAAAGGTTAGACCTGGGTATTTTCCACATTCGTTTTCTGTTTCATTTTTATTATTCATTGAGTACTATTCGCATGATTGTTATGTTAAAAATGCATGTTGTGGCCCTTGAGTAGATAAATATGCATGTACTATGAAATATTGTATGTTGTGGACTTGGAATAAAATGAGATGTGTCAACTCTCGCGGTATATCGGATGGAAACCCGGACATAAATTTCATAGCCGATTCCGAATGGACGGTAGTATGATCTGTACTCGGGATACAACTCCACATACCGCTTGAGTAAATGGCACTCTCTTTTGTTTTATGTTGCTTTGTTTCATTTATTTTCCATTATTTGAATTGTGCATGTCATTTATTTATGTATGATGCAATCGAGCGCATGGGCTTAGTAAGTGCGACGAAAGGTCCCCTATTTGGAGGGGTTAAAACCCTTTACCACGATGCTTTGCCGCGCCGGTTGATGTGTGTTCGGTTGGATGCAAGATACGTTCAATCGGGCATACTAATTTTGATGTTATTGTTTTAATTCTTTGTATGCATGATGCGATCGAGCGCATGTGCTTAGTAAGTCGGATTAAAGGTCCCATACTTGGAGGGGTTAAAACCCTTTACCACAATGATTTGCCGAGCCGATTAATGTATATTCGGTTGAACGTAAAATGTGTTCAATCGGGTATACGAAGTCCGATATCATTGTCTTTACCTTATATATATGCATTATGTTGATTGCGCATGGGCTTAGTAAGTGCGATTAAAGGTCCTCTACTTGGAGAGATTAAAGTCCTTTACCACGATGCTTTGCCGCGCTTTTAGCCTGTTATTATTTATTAGGTGTCATCTATTCATCCGTTCATGTATGTGTCATATTGTTTACTGCATTTGGGAGGTCACTGCTGTAACCCCGTTCGAACGCGTTCCGAAACGCACACGAACGCTTGTTTTCTGTCTGGTCCCGTTCGAACGCGTTATCAAACGCTATGTCACACCCGCCCTTAGGTAGGGTAGGGGTGAGACGGAGACTAGAAACTGGCAGAGTTTCCCCTGTAATATGGACTAATCCTCCAAATACAAGGAAAAATCTAAACTGAAAATATCATCATAACATAGGATCTCCATGATCCAACTCAACATAATATCCATGAAGAAAATACCACATCCTTAGTAACAATAAAGGCTCAATGCCTAACATTAGACAACAAATTCTTCCAAGAAATACATAACAAAGACACTCTACTGTTGGCACAACCTTTCTCTACTGGCAGGAAATGATGACGAAACAGCAGATGAAAAGATGATCTACTAATCTGCTAAACCTGAAATGTTAAGGAAAGGGGTAAGCTCACGCTTAGTGCAATGGATCACAGCTTAGTGCCGTGGATAATCAAGTAACAAAGTGGATCGAACAAGTCTTTCATAATATAAATAAATACATAAGCTGTAAATCGATATCTCAAACATTTACTTGAAATCGTAAATCTCATTTCTCATAAAGCTCATACTGCTAAAAAATACTATGTAATGATAAATCTGTTTATTCATCTATATGCACAACCTCGTGACAATATGGCAAAGCTGGCAACATGGGGCTTCCCCACGGCAAAACTGGCATCCGAAGCAAACTGGCAACGTGAGACCTTATCTCACGGCAATAACTGCAACATGAGACTTATCTCACGGCAATAATCTGGCACATATAAGTACACGGGGTGCATTCTAACATAAAAATCATTTCCAAAATCCATGCTCATATATCTCAAATCATGCAAGTTTCTCATATATCACAAACACATGATTTCAACATAATAAATATTCGATCCATACCTTATAGTAAAAATATAAACTTTCTGAAAACAAACTCATTTAATGCATTACCTTAAAATTCATTTAAGAAAACATACATACTATATACTTTTGAAAACATCAATGTTACAGGCTTATCCACGCACCTGGTGAGCTGACTACTGAGAAAGGAATTATGCAGCAGGACCGTCCCTGCTTACGGTATCACGATCACCTAACAGTCAAAAGAATTTACTATAAGGAACATAATCCTAACTAGAATAGATGAAAGAATATGCGAGAAACGTGATTCGGTCGCTCTCGCAAACTTAACGAAAATTAAGATTCGGAGGTCCGTTACTACTCGGAATGGTCTGAAAATCACGGAGGAGACTCGGGAAGTCAGCGACAGAATTCTACTTGGCGCGTGGGGTCCACGCGCCTCCCCTTCTGCCTGCGCGTGGGCCTCACGCGCCGCCACGTGAGGCGCGCGTGAGCGCCACACTCCGGTCGGATGAAGAAGTTTCCGACGGTCGATCATTCGTCTCCTCTTCCCGGATCTAATGCCGCTGATGGATCGTCGATCGGAGTTTCGGATCAACGGGAAATCAAGAAAAACCATAAAAATTTTCTTACCGAGATTTCTACAAAATTGGGAGTTTCCCGAGATGAAATCACCACCAAAATGATCCTCTCGACGAGGATCTACACTTTTCCTTAAGGACTCGGTCGGGAGGGACCAAAACTCTTATCTCTCTCTTTTTATTTCTTTTCTCTCTCGCTTGCTCTCTGTCTTTTTTTTTTCCTTTTGATTTCTGTATTAGGCTAATAGTAATAAAAATAATTAATAATAATACAAAATATCTATACTCATAAATTACCAAAATGCTCTCACTTATAAGGGTAAAATCGGAAATCATCACTTTGAAGCCCTTCTGATGTGATTCTCGAAATGTGTTCAACGCGAAAGTTGTTCGTCTCGGAAAAACGAATCCGATGGTTCAAGAATCAACTCAATCGGAGTTCGTTTTCTAAATTCATGCCCAAAACTGTAAACTATACGCATATAGTAAAAATCACGTAACTGATTTTTGGTCCCCACACGTTTTCCAACGCGACGAATATTCATTTCATATTATTCTGATCCATATTCCATCACTTAAAACTTATTCTTCATTATCATTCTATTCCAAGACTATATCGTCAGTCTGGGAATCTATTAAAACAGTCCCGAAAATCTGGGATGTTACATTTCACCCCTCCTTATAAAAATTTCGTCCTCGAAATTTCTTCATCCCTATAACTGCTGATTCGAACTGGTCGAATGTGAGAAGTTATATCCGTGGAGTTTAGAGTCACAACTTACAAACCAACTATCCCATCTTTTAAAGAAAAGGCTCCACCAATGGTCCTGCATAGACAACAGCTGTAAAGAGTTTTTAGAAATTTACGAAAAATCCACCTTCTTAAGTTTCCCACTATTTAAAAGAAGATTTGCAGGTCCCTCAAATTTCTGCTTTACATCTTATCATCGCGACAATTATTAACCCTTCCAAATATGCATGGATACTGTGAAAGTATCTTGTCATGAAGATTTATTGGTATCTCTCTCTATAAAGAGATGCACGAGTTCTTAAGGAATTACTCAAAAACTTCTTCAATGGCATCCTCATCTGCCAATCCTAACCCCTATTCAAGATCTGTCAGAGCTAAGGTGATATACCAAAAGCTTTGTAAATGGCCAGTCATTGATCGAGCAATTATAGACTCTAAATATGTCCGAGACCTTAGGAGAGATATCTACGATTGTCTCAATGAAGCTCCATCCGCTCTTTTGCCTAAAGAGATTGCAATGGATATCGTGGCAAGAGTTCCTACCAATTTCATGAGGTGGTGTTACATTCTTAGAACCATTTGGAATGGAAAAACAGATGGTTTAATCCAATACAAAAATAATTCAGCGATTGTTCACTGTGGATATCACAGATTCCACTCCACAGTTTTCATCAACAGTCACGATTTCTTCAATCATTGCCAGTGGAGTCTCGGTACTTTGTTTGAACTCGGTTTCCTAAATGGATTTATTCTTGGACCAAGTCCAATCCATCCCAACTATCCTGGTATCTCAGAAGATAGCCTTGGTGAGCTTCCTCCATTCATCAGTAATATTTTGTATCGATGGTATAAACGCCACAAAAGTATTACTGTCTGGATCGAAACCATTACTCCAGAATGGTCGAATGACTATTCGCTCGTTTACCACCCAATTCATCTTATAAGAATCATACCATCACGTCAACTCACTAATTGGAGACTCACTTGTTGGCCATCTAGACCGAAACTTAGAGTTCACTATGGATACGATGATATTTTCCCAGAAGAGATTACTTCCCATCATTCCTGTGATCTTAGAGCTCTTTCCGCAGACTCAGTACGTCGAAGTCTAGAAAGCAATACCAATGATAAAGATTGGCAAATCTTCACTACTATCGAAGAATCATATAGAAGCATCGTTCAAGGTTACAACAAAATCAAGTTTCCTGACAGTCTCGAAATTCAAATCATCGATGGCCTCATTCCAATGTCTCTACGCGCGAAACGTCAATGGGAAGATTATCAATTCGAAGATGATCCTGTCCTTGCAACACAACCCAGTTGTTATATTCCATAATGTAATCATAAATATCGATTGATTAAATAAGAGTATCAACAAGGTCTTCTTTCTCATCTCTTAAACACCAAAGTTCTAATGTCTTCGACCTACTAACTCACAACGATGTTATAACTGCAACAGAAGGTTCATGTTAGGTACAACCATAGAAATCACGTCGGATTCAGCTATATGAATAACGATGGGGCAACTGTCGAAACTACTGGAGGTATAGGTCTAGAACCCTTGTTATCCTCAACAATCGACGAAATACCACATAAAGCTATATCAAATTCTAGATCTATCGACTAAGTGTGAGGTCTCTCTATACTATTACACGACATTCTCACGTATCACCAAACTATACCTCTCCCACGTTAAATACCAGTATCACGGCCAGGTCCAGACATTTTCCTACGGACACAAAACTACCATCTATCAGCCTACTCAGTCAAAAGTCGATACACATGGTGGCATTTCTGTTCATCAGTCAATCTCATCAGCTCAAAAGCATTCTCAACTCTATCCAAGAAATTCCCAGCTACAATGAGATCCTTGTTCTCATCAAACTCAACAGCTCCATTTCATTTCACTCTCTTAACAATATTATCTTCATTAACTATAGGAGCTACCTGAGCTGGACCATGACCCCATGCTGGAGGGTAGAAATACGGATAAGGGTAAGCACCAGGGGGAACATTACTGCTAGACGGATGATGAACTGGGGTACTATCCCCGAAAATCGAGGCTAGGGAATCTTCTACAACAGAATTAGGGTTCCCTTCAAAGGTTTCCCCGTCATAAGAATTAACCTCCTCATCAACTGGAGGTGCCCTAGAAGGTTGGCCAACATTTACTATCCTACGAGTATAGACTCGACCTGGACCTCGAACTCTGAGACGTGGAGGCATCTAAAAACACATGAGAGATGTCAACCGCTAAAATACATAGAATAACTAATAAAGAAAAGGAAGTGTCTACAGAATCTATGAACCCTGGGCTCTGATACCATTAAGTGTCACACTCGTCCCCTTAGGTAGGGTAGGGGTGAGACGGAGACTAGAAACTGGCAGAGTTTCCCCTGTAATATGGACTAATCCTCCAAATACAAGGAAAAATTTAAACTGAAAATATCATCATAACATAGGATCTCCATGATCCAACTCAACATAATATCCATGAAGAAAATACAACATCCTCAGTAACAAATAAAGGCTCAATGCCTAACATTAGACAACAAATTCTTCCAAGAAAATACATAACAAAGACACTCTACTGTTGGCACAACCTTTCTCTACTGGCAGGAAATGATGACGAAACAGCAGATGAAAAGATGATCTACTAATCTGCTAAACCTGAAATGTTAAGGAAAGTGGTAAGCTCACGCTTAGTGCAATGGATCACAGCTTAGTGCCGTGGATAATCAAGTAACAAAGTGGATCGAACAAGTCTTTCATAATAAAAATAAATACATAAGCTGTAAATCGATATCTCAAACAATTACTTGAAATCGTAAATCTCATTTCTCATAAAGCTCATACTGCTCAAAAACACTCTGTAATGATAAATTTGTTTATTCATCTATATGCACAACCTCGTGACAATATGGAAAAGCTGGCAACATGGGGCTTCCCCACGGCAAAACTGGCATCCGGAGCAAACTGGCAACGTGAGACCTTATCTCACGGCAATAACTGGCAATATGAGACCTTATCTCACGGTAATAATCTGGCACATATAAGTACACGGGGTGCATCCTAACATAAAAATCATTTCCAAAATCCATGCTCATATATCTCAAATCATGCAAGTTTCTCATATATCACAAACACATGATTTCAACATAATCAAAATTCGATCCATACCTTATAGTAAAATATAAACTTTTTGAAAACAAACTCATTTAATGCATTACCTTAAAATTCATTTAAGAAAACATACATACTATATACTTTTGAAAACATCAATGTTACAGGCTTATCCACGCACCTGGTGAGCTGACTACTGAGAAAGGAACTATGCAGCAGGACCGTCCCTGCTTACGGTATCACGATCACCTAACAGTCCAAAGAATTTACTATAAGGAACATAATCCTAACTAGAATAGATGAAAGAATATGCGAGAAACGTGGTTCGGTCGCTCTAGCAAACTTAACGAAAATTAAGATTCGGAGGTCCTTTACTACTCGGAATGGTCTGAAAATCACGGAGGAGACTCGGGAAGTCGGCGACAGAATTCTGCCTGGCGCGTGTGGTCCATGCGCCTCCCCTTCTGCCTGCGCGTGGGCCTCACGCGCCGCCACGTGAGGTGCGCGTGAGCGCCACACTCCGGTCGAATGAAGAAGTTTCCAACGGTCGATCATTCGTCTCCTCTTCCCGGATCTAATGCCGCTAACGGATCGTCGATCGGAGTTCCGGATCAACGGGAAATCAAGAAAAACCATAAAAAGTTTCTTACCGAGATTTCTACAAAATTGGGAGTTTCCCGAGATGAAATCACCACCAAAATGATCCTCTCGACGAGATCTACACTTTTCCTTAAGGACTCGGTCGGGTCGGGACCAAAACTCTATCTCTCTCTTTTTCTTATTTTCTCTCTCTCGTATGCTCTCTGTCTTTTTTTTTTTCCTTTTGATTTATGTATTAGGCTAATAGTAATAAAAATAATTAATAATAATACAAAATATCTATACTCATAAATTACCAAAATGCCCTCACTTATAAGGGTAAAATCGGAAATCATCACTTTTGAAGCCCTTCTGATGTGATTCTCGAACTGTGTTCAACGCGAAAGTTGTTCGTCTCGGAAAAACGAGTCCGATGGTTCAAGAATCAACTCAATCAGAGTTCGTTTGCTAAATTCATGCCCAAAACTGTAAACTATACGCATATAGTAAAAATCACGTAACTGATTTTTGGTTCCCACACGTTTTCCAACGCGACGAATATTCATTTCATATTATTCTGATCCATATTCCATCACTTAAACACTTACTCTTCATTATCATTCTATTCCAAGACTATATCGTCAGTCTGGGAATCTCCTAAAACAGTCCCGAAAATCTGGGATGTTACACGCTATACGAACGCGAACCTTCTGCTTACCGTTCGAACGCGTTATCAAACGCTATACGAACGCAAACCTTCTGTTTACCGTTCGAACGCGTTTACGAACACTACACGAACGCGAGTACACTGAATTGAGTCATTTTCATCGCATGTGTGTTTGTATCCATATTAGTTATCTTCTTTTGAACCACGTCGTATCATGTTTATCCCATTGGTTGCATCATTTACCTTCGTCTTGGCTTAACGTATTACAATTCATATATCTATGTCATGATAGCATTTGAGTATTATTTCTTGTGGTATATCGGATGGAAACCCAGACATAAATTCCGTAGCCGATTCCGAATGGACGGTAGTGCGGTCTGTACTTGGGATACAATTCCACGTACCACTTGGAAAAGTGCTCACATGTGTGTTTGTGTCCATATTAGTTGTCTTCTTTTGCACCACGTCATAGCATGCTTACTTTAATGCCTAATTGCATCCTTAAGTGTCTTTTTGCATTATGTACTTAGTTGACTCTTTTATTTGTGCATGGACATGTAATGGCTATTTGTTTATGATATGTCTATGAAATCACATGTTCGCCATCATTTGATTCGCCTTTATGTGTGCTTGTGTGGTTAGTGTGTGCTTGTGTTTCCATGAATACAATATGCCAATGAAGTTGTATGTTCGTTGCTACTTTGATGTACTCTCAAGCATGCAATCTTAGATGTGAAATATATGCAAATTTAGGTGTAAGTTTTATTTTTGTGCATATGGATTTAGAAGCATGATACTCTTGGAAATAAGTGTTACTTAAGCTTGATTAAATTATTACACAAATCCTTTCATTACAAGTGATATAAGTAAGAGACCATTCCGAACCCAACGGTTTGAGGTCTTCCCTTGCGAGGGGTGAGTGCGGCCTTAAATCTTTGTCCCGGTTCACACCGGGTGGCGACTCCATTATTCTCCGGTTTAGTCCCCCGTGGCTATTCCGTACTCCCGACCGGGCCGCGAGCCCGGGACATCATGGGTCGCCCAGATCCTGTGTTCCCACACAAACTTACCATGCTTATGGTAAAAGATGCCCTGTCAAATGAAGAAGCCAGAATAAAAGATGTGGGCTCAGATCAAACAAAAGCCCTTATCTCGGAGCATCAAGGAAGACAACATGAGAAAAATCAAGGTGGGAGGAGAGGCAGAAGCAAAAGCATAGGCAAATCCAAGGACGAGAAAAAGACATACAAGTGCTTCCACAGTGGCATAGAAGGCCACTTGAAGAAAAATTGCTGGAAACTGCAACGAGAGTAGGGACAAGGCAATAACCAGCCGAAGAAGACTGATGCAGAGACACTAGTAGTTACCACAATAGATGTAGCTATATGTTCCGGCAAGGAAGAAGCATGCCTTCACACCGCAAATCAAGATGTTGAGTGGGTGGTGGATACTGCAGTATCCTACCACGTCACTCCTCACAGGGATTTCTTCACAACATACAAAGCGGGAGACTTTGGAGTAGTGAAGATGGGGAATACCAGTTTTTCTCAGATAAAGGGAATTGGTGAAATACAGTTGCAGACAAATGCATGGTATACAATAACCCTGAAGGAGGTAAGACATGTTCCAGAACTTCGGCTCAACTTACTCTCGGGGGTAGCCCTTGACAAACAGGGTTATGCTAGCCACTTCAGCAATGACACTTGGAGAATGATCAAAGGTGCCATGGTCATCGCCCGATGACATATTTTTGGAACTCTATACAAGACTCATGTGCAGAAAGCCTCAATGTAGCTGAACCATAGGCTTCTCAGAATCTGTGGCACCAGAGACTCGGTCACATGAGTGAAAAAATGTTATCTATCTTGACAAAGAATGATCTAATCTCTGTCTCCAAAAATATTGTTCTGGATCCTTGCAATCACTGCATTTTCGGTAAGCAACACAGTCTCTTTCAATTTTACTTCTACAAGAAAATCAGAGTTACTCAGTCTGGTGTACTCTGATGTTTGTGGTCCCTTGGAGGTAAATTCACTAGGCGGTAATAAATATTTTCTGACTTTTATTGACGATGCTTCTCGGAAAGTATGGGTGTATTTTCTGAAATCAAAGGATTAGGTCCTGGACTATTTCAAACCGTTCCATGCCATGGTCGAGCGTGAAACAGGGAAGAAACTGAAGTGCCTTCGCACAGACAATGAAGGTGAATATACTTCCAGGGAGTTCGATGCCTACTGCGGAAGTCACGACAAACGACATAAAAGGACTGTTCCACGCACCCCACAACACAATGGTGTCGCTGAAAGGATGAACCGCACCATTATGGAGAAAGTCAGAAGCATGATCAGTATGGCTAAGCTGCCAAAGCCATTCTGGGGAGAAGCTGTTCGTGCCGCATGCTACCTGATCAACAGATCACCATCTGTACCATTGAACTTTGAGATTCCGGAGAAAGTGTGGTCTGATAAGAATCCCTCATATTCTCACCTCAGAATATTCAGATGTTTAGCCTTTGCACACGTATCAAAGGAACTCAGGCAGAAGCTCGATGCAAGGATTACTCCATGCATCTTCATAGGCTATGGAGACGAGGAATTTAGATACAGGCTATGGGACCCAAAGGAAAGGAAAGTCATCAGAAGCAGGGATGTAGTGTTTCTCGAAGACTATGTAAGGGATATGCTCTATACCCAACTTATGGATGGGCTATATGTACATGTATTTGTAATATTTTTCATTAATTAATAAAATGGAAATCTTTATTATACATGTCTTACATAAATTATATGAATCATCAAACACTGTAATAAAGCCATTGGAGTAATAAGATGATGGCTTGCACGCCTTATGAGAATCATTACTCTCAAACGTTCCTAGTCATAGTTTTGTGAATAATCTGGGCGTTCACAAAGCGGAGAGACTAGCATGATAATATGATCCGCTCTTAAGTGGGGTAGCCGATCTCATAGGCTACTAGCGGAGATCCGTCCGTTTGGTGTATCACATGGATGCATGAGTTGCTCGTGTCCATCGAACTGACCACTGAAAGTTTTCATATGGAGTGTTTATCCCATGTGTCTGTGAGAAATTTCATGTATCGATTATATGACTAGTCCTTAGACTTGAGGTCTTTACAATCTTATGTGTGGATTAAATAACTTTGACATTCTCCTTCCCCGGTTCAAAAGATCCGGTCATAAGGGTGTGATTGGGTCATTTGTTGAAACACATGAAGTTTGTAAAGATACAACAGAGAATCATCACTCTCTCAGATATTTTTTCTTATAAGAGTAGTATTCCAGTTCGCGGGTTGATATGTGTGATTAGTGCTTGAGACTGTGGCCGCAGCGGAAAAATCATGTGAGATTTTTGGGTTAGCACGATTCATGACACTATCAGCATCATACCTTTGACCATATGGGTAGACACTTCCCGTACCCTAGGTCAAAATGTAGGGATACAGTGAGGCGGTGGATCGTATCATATGTAAATCCCATACAGAATGAGTATATATCTTTCCTTCTCATTTGGGGGCCTTGGCATGTTGCTAGATGTCAACCTTGGTCATTGAAATCGAACGACCATCTGATCAGAGGATAATTTATGTTCGATTAAATTATCACGATTCATTTCATATCCAACTTGAGGGGAACCCAAAAGGTCACACACAACAAAGTCGAAATCAATGGTTAACAGTGCACAATACAAATTTAACAGCATATATAATTGCTGTAGGAATTGTTCATAAATGGTTCACTGTGTTTAATTATTGAACATATCATTTATGAGGTTCCATAGTGGCTTAGGGATTGGTGAATGACGATAGGGGCACTTTGGGAATTGAAATAAATAAATAAATAAATAAATAAAAAGAGGGGCGCAAATGGCGCTTCATTTTTTATTTTATTTATTTGTTATTTGTTTTGAATTCCAATTCGGCCCAAACTCTTATTAGGGTTTTATAATCTCATTAAACCACTAAATTAAGATCCAATGGCTAAGATTAAATTAACATTTATCCCACATCAGATTCTTAATTAATTTTGTTGTCTTTGGAGCACCTATATAAACCCAAAGAATTCTTTACAAATTTTTACACCAAAACCTTTCATATCTTTGGTTTATATAAGTGAGCAACTCTAAAGTTTAAGAGTAAGCCACTGATTTTGAGGATCCTTAAGTTTAATTGACTAGAGGAATCTCAAGTTAAAAGTTTTGAGGTATTTGCCTAGGCTAGCACCAATGGTAAAATACATGTGCACTCAAGGCGTAGTCTTGCCGTTGAGTTTTGGCTTTGGTGTGTGTACCTTTGGAGGCCACACACTTGGGTGGCTCTTTGGAACGTGGAAGAGCTTGCTGAGTTTGAGAAAAGCTTGTAAATTGGAGGGAGGACTGGAGAAGTCTTCGGTTCAAGTAAGTCTTTTTATTTCTTTATTTTAATTAGAGTTCTTATGATAGTTAACATGTTTAGGTTTATGTTCTTTGAATGTTTTATGAGTTTTTATGCTTAGAATATATAGTAACATGACTAGGCTTGTAGATTAATCAAAACAAATGGGTATTGGGCAAAGAGATAGCGGCATCATAATTTTTTTTTAATTTTCCGCTACGCACTCGCGGCCGCTTCCCAACAGACCAGACAATAGAAGACATTGAAAAGCCCAAGGTGACATTGAAAAGCCCAATGTGTCTTCTAATTCCAGTGCCAACAAAGCTGATGCAAATCTAGGCACAAACCCAGCACCAACACGAGTGGCCACATATAATGTTGGGGTGCAAGACATGCCAGAAGCAGAACCAAATGAGGAAGGTGGTGTTGAGCAGGGGGAACTGCAACTTGCTCCATCAGAGGCTACAGGATCATCCACAGATCTGGATGACAACAGACAGCCAGAAATCAGTGAACTTCCAGTACGAATATCTGAGCGAGGCCGAATTCCATCATCCAGATATTCAGGATTAGAATACATTCTGCTTACTGACGAGGGGGAGCCAGAAACCTTCAACGAAGCTGTATCTCATAAAGACAAAGACAAATGGCTGTACGCAATGTAAGATGAAATGAAATCTCTGCAGAAAAACAACACTTATGAGATAGTCATGCTCCCACATAGAATGAAGGAACTGAATAACAAATGGGTGTTCAAGCTTCAGAAAGATGGTAGCGGAAAAGTGGTGAAACACAAAGCTCGGCTAGTAGTCAAAGGATTCCTACTGAAAAATGGATTTGACTTTGATGAGATCTTTTCACCAGTGGTAAAAATGGCTTCAATCCGAGTCATCCTATGATTGGTAGCTAGATTAAACTTAGAGCTTGAACAGATGGATGTCAAAATGATATTTCTTCATGGTGATCTGAATGAAGAAATCTACATGGAGCAGCCAGAATGATTCAAGGTTTCAGGAAAAGAAAACCTTGTTTGCAAGCTGAAAAGAGCTTGTACGGGCTCAAACAAGCACCGAGGCAGTGGTACAAGAAGTTTGACTCATTCATGGAGGGTCAAGGATACAAAAGAACTGTAGCAGATCAATGTGTATACATCCAGAGGTTTCCAAATGGAAATTTCGTTGCTCTTCTACTATATGTGGATGACATATTGATTGTTAGACAATAAGCAGCGAAGATCAGCCAGCTGAAGAAGGAACTCTCTAAGTCTTTTGACATGAAAGATTTAGGACCAGCTCAATAGATTTTGGGAATGGAGATTGTTCGTGACAGACAGAACAAGAAGTTGTGGCTTTCACATGAGAGTTATATTGAACGGATAATCAGAAGATTCGATATACAGAAAGCCAAACCAGTCAGCGTTCCGCTAGTGCACCATTTCAAACTGAGCAAGAGTTTGTGTCCCTCATCCAAGAAAGAGATAGAAGAGATGTCATCAATACCATATTCTTCAGCTGTTGGAAGCCTTATGTATGCAATGGTATGTACCAGGCCAGATATTACACACGCAGTGGGTGTAGTGAGTCGTTTTCTCTCTAACTCTGGAAAACAACATTGGGAGGCAGTCAAATGGATTCTCAGGTACCTCAAGGGTACATCAAAGTTTCGTCTAAGTTATGAGGGAGCTGATCCGATCTTGGAAGGCTATACTGATTCAGATATGGCAGAAGATCTTGATGGGAGGAAATCGACATCAGGTTTCATCTACACTTTTACAGGGGGAGCTGTGTCATGGCAGTCGAGATTGCAGAGGTGTATTGCATTATCCACAACAGAAGCAGAGTACATTTCTATAGCTGAGGCATGAAAGGAAATGTTGTGGTTAAAACGTTTTCTCCAAGAGTTAGGGGTCAAGCATACATAATACAAGATACATTGTGACAGTCAGAGTGCTCTGGACTTGAGCAAAAACTCAATGTATCATTCTCGGACGAAACACATTGATATTCGCTATCATTGGATACGCGAGGTGATAGATCAACAACTGCTGAGACTAGTAAAGATCCATACATATGAGAATCCAGCTGACATGTTAACAAAGGTGGTTACTCGGGACAAGCTAGAGTTGTGCAGAGACATAGCCGGGATAGCTGTCAGATAACAATTGTTTTTTCGGATGCATCTGGAGGGGGAAAATTGAATGATCCAGCTGCGATCCATTGTTGTACACAATTGTCAAAGAATAATCCCACCATTGCCATCATTTTCAAAGGATTGGTGCAACCACTAAAAATTGCCAAAATACCTTTAGATGGAGATGTTACATTTCCATAAAATCATGGAGTGATTAGTGGCAGTTTTTGTACTATAAATTCAAGTCTTTCCAATGAGTTTAGGCATCCCAAAGAGTGTGTTGTATAGAGAGAGTGTGAGGTTTTTCATTTATAAGTTTTGTAAACTTATTGTATTCTATTCTTGAGAGTAATAGAAAGGTTTCGATTTTTCCTCAAAACACTCAAGAGTGATCAGTGAATCACAACAGTATTTGACCCTAGCCATCACTGTCAAGGAAAAATTGCAGAATACACAACCATTTATTGTGCTGCTTTGCAGAATTGCTCAGCCTATAAATTTGCTTCTAAGCTTAAATGTCATATTTGTTTCTTCCCACTGCATGACCTTTATTTCCATTATGCGATGGAATGCGATATATATTTATTGTGTTTTGTACTTTTTTTTGCTCATATGAATATATAATCCAATTTTTGTTGATTCTATTCCAAGTTAGGACTTGAAACCAAAGTCCCTCTTCCAAAACGGGCAATAGAGCCACTTCAGTATCAGGAATGATGGCACAGTGCATTTCTTGAGCAAATTTGTAGAAAGGTGCCTGATTTTATTGATTTGAACTAGTATTTTCAGGGAAGTCTTAAGAATCAGTGACTTTTAATCATTAATACATTTGTAAAGGTAAAAGGTCATACCCAGTGTAACAGACTCCCGCTACAAGCAGTGTCTTAATATACGTAGCATTACCATCTTTTTTCATAGAAATATTGTTTCCATGGTTCGAACTCGTGACCAAGCAGATAGTAAATTAACAATTGACCGTAGCGCTAGGCATGACCTTATCATTAATACATTTATGTAAAAATAAATAATTAAAAAAAAATTGCTACACAAGATAGAATACTGATGGGATATAACTTTTGACATGCTTTCTGATGTGGAATTTCGTTTAAAGGGACAAGGGATCCAGAAAAATAATAGCTTGAGGTTGTCCGTTTTCATATGATATTGAAGGTCTCGATCTTGTGAAGAGCTCTCTGGATTCACCTCTCCCTTTTATCACATATACAAATACATTTATCATCCATATGATCAACAAATTCCTCTCAAAATTCATTTTAAGATGTCCTAATATGACGGTTCTTTACGAATTTATCAGAAAAGTTTATGTACTTAGACCACAATGGCCGCAATTCAGGGGAGGGTATGTCTAGCCAAGGCTTTGCTCTGCCATTGAAATGAATGACACCATAACTCTCAACATCAGCAAAACTTGTATTCTCTTGGTACCCCAGCCCCAGCATGTGCCAGAAAGTATCAATTGTAGAGACAGGCTGCATGGCATGAAGATGCCAAGAACCTTCCCATCATGTTCCAACAAGGTCCAGCTAGCATCAAGAAACATGAAGAAAATGCCATCAAACATTGATGTGGTAATTGCCTAGAATCAAGGGGAGTTGATTTTAGAAGAAAGAAGCCAACCTACTTTAGGTGGTGTAGGCACTGCATTTTTGCACATAAGTCCCTATGATGAGTCTCATTTGGATACACTACCTTTTAAGTCACGGAGGTCACGGAAAACGGACATCGGAAGGGGAAATTCAGAATAAACAAGGTTCACTGTTTTCGTTCGTGCTGCGTTCGTGTATGCGTTCGAACGACAAACAGATTGCGGGCGTTCGTGCCGCGTTCGAGGAGACGTTCGAACGGTGTCGGTAATTCTGGTTTTGCTGCTAGCCACACATTAAGCCCAATTCGCCCAAGCCTTGGCCCACACGCCCAAGCCCACTTAAAACACATATTTAACACATGGTGAAATCAAAATAAATCTAAAAATCACATATCAAATTAAAATAAACATTAAAATCAATCAAATATTTTAATTCCTTAATTAAGATATTCACCCACAATTACACAAGATTCCTTCCTAACTAAGCAAAATCACATACTAAATTAAAAAGATGTCATGCCTAATTAAAATCAATTATAACAAATTAAAATTATTGACTTCCTAATCTAAACCAAATTTGTCCCCCCTCAATCTTTGACTTTCCTTGCTCAAACACCAAATCAAATCCCTTCCTTGTGAGACAAGGAGTAGCCCTAACCTTTCTCTATATAAACAACCCCTAACCAAGACATGATTCCGGCTAGCTCATTCACACAAGAAACACCCAAGCTTATTGACACAACTCTCCCTCACTCTCAATAACCGAAGATCACAAACCAAAGAACCCTCATTGCCTTGACCAAAACACATCCCAAACAGGCCCTTTACCTCATCAAAACAGCCCCCGAACCACACCATAACACCACCGAAAATCACACCCAAAACAGTAGCCAAAACATCCCAAAAATAGTAACTAAGATACACCAGCAAAGCGGCAGCGAATCGGAGTCAAAACAGCAGTGAATCGGAGTCAAAACAGTAGCTTGAGCAATGGAACAACGAGGAAAGGTGTGAACCTGTGAACCGGAGGAGTTGCGGAGCATTCCCCCCCTTTCGACGACCGTACACCGTACTACCGAGAAACGACATAAAAGGTTAGACTTGAGGGCACTTTTCTCATTAGTTTATATTCGTCTTTTGATTGTTTATTGAATTCTATTCGCATGAGAGTCGTTTGTGGATGCATGTTGTTGCTTGAATGAAATGGAAATTGTGTCGCCTCTTGTGGTATATAGGATGGAAATCCGGACATAAATTTCATAGCCGATTCCGAATGGACGGTAGTATGATCTGTACTGGGGATACAACTCCACGTACCACTTGAGTAAATGGCATATTCTTTTGTTTTATGTTGCTTTGATTTATTTATTCTTCGTTATTTGAATTCTGCATGTTACTTTTGTATGTATGATACAATCGAGCGCATGGGCTTAGTAAGTCGGATTAAAGGTCCCCTATTTGGAGGGGTTAAAATCTTTTACCACAATGCTTTGCCGCGCCGATTGATGTGTGTTCGGTTGGATATAAGATATGTTCAATCGGATATACTAAGTTTGATATGATTATCTTTATTCTTGTATGCATGATGTGATCGAGCGCATGGGCTTAGTAAGTGCGATGAAGGGTCCTCTAATTGAAGAGGTTAAAATCCTTTACTATGATGCTTTGCCGCGCCGATTAACGTATATTCGGTTGAATATAAGATGTGTTCAATCGGGTATATGAAGTCTAAGGTTATTGTCTTTATTTTTTTATATGCATTGAGATAAGCGCATGGGCTTAGTAAGTGCGATGAAAGGTCCTCTAATTGAAGAGGTTAAAATCCTTCGCCACGATGCTTCGCCGCGCTTCGTATTTCGCTATTTGCTTTTTTATATATGTATTGCGTCACATTTTGTGCATCAGGCATGTTCCCGTTCGAACGCGTTATCGAACGCTATACGAACGCGAACCTTCTGTTTCCCGTTCGAACGCGTTTTACAAACGCTACTCGAACGCGCATGCATTTTGTTTCATCAGGTTTGGATCCGTTCGAACGCGTTATCGAACGCTATACGAACGCGAACCTTCTGTTTCCCGTTCGAACGCGTTTTACAAACGCTACTCGAACGCGCATGCATTTTGTATCATCAGGTCTGGTACCGTTCGAACGCGTTATCAAATACTACACGAACGCGAACCTTTTGTTTACCGTTCGAACGCGTTTACGAACGCTACATGAACGCGAACACACTGAACTAAGTCTGTCTCATCATATTTCATGCACAACTGCCTTTTGGGTGATCTCCCTTGCATTATGTAGCCAATCATATTATTTGTATTCCTGTATTTATCCATTCGATGTGTTCTTGGGATGATATTCAAGCATGATTAGGCTGTTAGCATGTTATTAGGTTAATATATCCATGAGATAGTACTCAAGCATGATTAGGTTGTTCTTAGTTTTCCCTATCATATGATTGAGAAATGTTCGTGAGATTGCCATGTGATGTTGCATGTTGTGATGATTAATTTCATGCATGTGGATTTAGAAGCATGATACTCTTGGAAATAAGTGTTACTTAGGCATGATTAAATTATTACACAAATCCTTTCATTACAAGTGACATAAGTAAGGGACCATTCCGAACCCAACGGTTTGAGGTCTTCCCTTGCGAGGGGTGAGTGCGGCCTTAAATCTCATTTTCCCGGTTCACACCGGGTGGCGACTCCATTATTCTCCGGTTTAGTCCCCCGTGGCTACTCCGTACTCCCAACCGGCGCGAGCCGGGACAGCATGCGTCGCCCCAGATCCTGTGTTCCCACAGGTGGGTTCCTGTAGGTTTGTTGACATTTTGGGCAGGAAATGTACTATAAATTCAGAGCTCGGTTTTGAGCTTAAGACATCCCAAAGAGAGTGTAAACACAGAGAGAAAAAGTGAGGTTTTTTTTTTGTATTAAGTTTCAAGTTGTAAACTTTGTATCTATTATTGTAGTAATAGAAAAGCAATTCGATTTTTCCTCAAATCTTCTCTAAAGTGATCGGTGAATCACAACAAGTGGTATCATGAGCTTCAGTTGTTCTCTGGGATCGTAAAACCGAGTAACAGAGCTTCCGATCGGAAAACCAGTTCCGACGAAAGTTGTCAAAAATTAATTTTGAGGATACCATAAGCTAGTTCACGAAGAGACGAGCACGATGGTATTTTCCGGCGACCGATCGAACGTCCATATTGGCCGCACGCGCTACACGCGCCTTCCAGAAGCCAGCCCACGCGCCTCCAGCCGCGCCACGTGCCACACGCGCATTCAGAGGTTGAAAAAGATTACGTGGCCGCCACGTTAGCGCACAGTCAGCCTCACGTTAGCCGCCACGTGTCTTCCATGTCAGAAAAACTGGTCCCACTTGCCACGTTAGCACTGCCACGTCAGCAGCCTGGTAAATTTCATTTAGCCCTCTGAAGTTTTGAAATTTACAGTTTTACCTCAGAACTTTTAGGAATTTACAAATCAGCCCATGTGTCGGATTTAGACAACCGATGTGTCTATTCCACCATTTTCGACCATTCTGGACGCAACGGTGACCTCCGATTTGTGAAATTCAGCCCTGATTTTATTGTATTTTCATTTTAAACTTGAAAACTTAAAATGGAAATGGAAGATTCCCATTCTGGTGCAATGATTAAACTGGCTGCAACTAATTACTCCCTCTGGAGACCTCAGATGATAGATTTCTTACATTGCAAAGATTTGTTTGATGTCATCGAGTTGAAGGGAGTGAAACCAGAGTCTGTTAAGGAGTATGACTGGAATAAACTCAACAACAGAACTTTGGGTCAGATTAGGCAGTGGATCAGTCACAATGTCTTCCACCACGTAGCACATGATTCATAAGCTTACGGGATGTGGATGAACTAGAAAGACATGTTCCAGGCCAAGACAGCTCGGAATAAAGCCCTGTTAATGAGGCGTTTGGTGAACCTGAAGCTACGGAGTGGAACTTCCGTTGGCGGAACACACCAATGAGTTCCAGAGCCTGGTGAATCAGCTGTCTGCAGTAGACATGCAGCTGGGAGATGAAGTTCAAGCCCTCTTACTACTCTAGTTCCCTTCCTGATAGCTGGGAGACATTGGGTTACTCTCAGCAATTCCGCTCCAGGAGGTAAAGTTACCATGCCCATGGTAAAAGATGCCCTGTCGAATGAGGAGTCCAGGAGAAAAGATGTTGGCTCAGAACAGACAGAAGCCTTCGTCATAGAGACTCGAGGAAAACATCAAGGAAGAGATGGAGAGAGAGGCAGAAGCACAACCAGGGGTAGATCCTCAGATGGAAGGAAGCCTACCTATAAGTGCTATCATTGTGGCATTGTAGGCCACCTAAAGAAGAATTGCCGAAAACTGCAACGAGAGCAGAGAGAATGCAATTACCAGCCGAAAAATGACGAAGGAGAGACACTGGTCGTTGTCCAAGCAGATGTAGCAATATGCTCCATACAGGAAGATACATGCCTTCACAACACAACCCAAGATGTTGAGTGGGTGGTAGATACTACATCATCCTACCACGTCACTCCTCACAGAGATTTCTTCACAACCTACAAAGCGGGAGACTTTGGATCAGTGAAGATGGGAAATATCAGTTCCTCTGGGATAGTAGGAATGGGTGATATTCAGTTGCGGACAAATTTCGGGTGTACATTGACCTTGAAGAATGTCCTGTATGTTCCAGAACTTAGGCTGAATGTACTCTCAGGGATAGCTCTTGACAAACAGGGCTATGACAATCACTTCAAAAATGGCACATGGAGAATGACAAAAGGTGTCATGGTTGTCGCCCGAGGACATGCTTGCGGCACACTATACAAGACTCATGTGAAGATTTGTGCAGACAGCCTCAATGTAGCTGAAAAATAGGCTTCTTAAAATCTGTGGAACCAGAGACTCAGACACATGAGTGAGAGAGGGTTGTCTACCCTGAACAAGAAGGAGCTTACCAAGGATGCTGCACGAGGTCCTTGCAACCATTACTCGATTGGTAATAAACACAAAGTCTCATTAGATTTCTCTTCAGAGAGAAGATCAGAGTTGCTCAGTCTGGTGCACTCTGATGTTTGTGGTCCTTTGGAGGTTGATTCATTGGGCGGTAACAAGTATTTTCTGACTTTCATTGATGATGCTTCTCGAAAAATCTGGGTGTATTTCCTCAAGACGAAGGATAAGGTCCTAGATCAGTTTAAGCTGTTCCACGCCACGGTAGAGCATGAAATAGGGAAGAAGCTGAAATGCCTTCGCACAGACGATGGAGGCAAGTAAAGTTCCAGAGAGTTCGAAGCCTACTGTAGGAGACATGGGATTCGACATAATAGAACTGTTACACACACACCACAACATAATGGTGTCGTTGCGAGAATGAACCGCACCATTATGGAGAAAGTTAGAGGAATGATCAGTATGGCTAAGCTGCCAAAGCCATTCTGGGGAGAAGCTGTTCGTGCTGCCTGTTACTTGATCAACAGATCACCATCTCTACTGTTGAACTTGGAGATTCCGGAGAAATTGTGGTCTGGTAAGAATCCTTCATACACTCACCCTAGAGTATTCGGTTGTTTAGCCGTTGCACATGTACCCAATGAGCTCAGGCAGAAGCCCGATGCAAGGACAACTCCATGTATATTCCTAGGCCATGGAGATAAAGAATTTGGATACAGACTATGGGATCCGAAGGTGAAGATGGTCATCAGAAGCCATGAAGAGTAGTTTCTTGAAGAACCGGACAATTTGAACATTGAAATGCCCATGAGTCTTCCAATTCCAGTGCCAACAGAAATCCAGACCCAGCACCAGCACAATTGGCCACATATAGGGTGCATGAGGAATTCCAGAAGCAGAACCAGAGGAGGCAAATGAGGATGTTGAGCAAGGGGAGACACAACCTGTTCCATCGGAGATTACAGAAGAGAGTGTTGAGCAGGGGGAGCCGCAACCCACTCCACTAGAAGCCAAAGAGTTTTCACAAGGCAAGAAGACACTGAGGAATAAATAGGTGAAGAAACATGGCAGCATAATTGTGCAGAGACACAACAGAAGATTATTGTGCAGAGACACAATGGATTGTACTATGCAGATACATAGAAGAAGAATACTGTACAAAGATGCAGTGAAGTGAGCTGTGCAAAGACACAGCCGACATGTCAACAAATGAGCAGTGATCGGGACAAGCTAGAGCTGTGCAGAGATATAGCCAGGATAGCTGTCAGGTGAAGATTGTTTCAGATGCAGCTGGAGGGGGAGAATTGTAGAGACAGGCTGCATGACATGAAGATGCCAAGAACCTTCCCATCATGTTCCAACAAGGTCCAGCTAGCATCAAGAAACATGAAGAAAATGCCATCAAACATTGAGGTGGTAATTGCCTAGAATCAAGGGGAGTTGATTTTAGAAGAAAGAAGCCAACCTACTTTAGGTGGGTTCCTGTAGGTTTGTTGACATTTTGGGCAGGAAATGTACTATAAATTCAGAGCTCGGTTTTGAGCTTAAGACATCCCAAAGAGAGTGTAAAACACAGAGAGAAAGAGTGAGGTTTTTTTTTTGTATTAAGTTTCAAGTTGTAAACTTTGTATCTATTCTTGTAATAATAGAAAAGCAATTCGGTTTTTCCTCAAATCTTCTCTAAAGTGATCGGTGAATCACAACATCAATGACATGGACATGTCCATGGAATGCTATTAAACGGGGAGGTAATGTCCCTAGCTGCCACAAACTCAGGTCTGATTTTAAGTTCTGCATAATAGAAATCAAATGAAGTAAGAATTTAATTTATTGGAACTGTTAGATGAAATGATTCAAACTTTTTTAGGTGAGTATCTTTTTATTTTTCTTCGAATTAAATAGATGTGTAATTGAGGGTGATTACCTGTTCTAACCAGTAATGGTAGGTCTGGCTAATGCTGGTATTCCTCCAAGCCTCAAGATCAAATATGTTCATACCATAAGCCAATGCACATTCATTAGGATCAAAATTGCTCGATATCAATGGGTGGGAGAGGTAGCTCTTGAACCTCTTTGACATCACAAATTTATCTTCCCCTCTACATGTCTCAACTGCTCCGTTAACTTTTCCATTCATATCAATGTCATCATCTAGGAACACTACCTTGTCGAGGCTAGGAAGCATCTGCAGAGAAAATGAATTGATTTTGAAACTAAGCATACTAACAGCAGAAACTTATAAGCAATGAGCATAAAACTTACATCTGGTAGATGGATACGAATGTGATTCATCAAAGAATTGTATTTAGGACTAAGTGCTTGCAACTTTGCTGCAATAACGTAAGGTTTCTCAGTATTATTTGCTACAATGGCTGATGAGCTCCCTCGAAACTGTGATCGTACACGTTGATCTTTTTCCATTGCTTCCAAAACAGGCACCTTACCCTTCGAAAACCAGTCAAAATGATGCAATGCCTTGACCTCAATTACGGCTGGTGATAAGGGGAGCAAGGAAAACCATGCCTGTTATTATGTGAAGCACAATTTTTTCAGGGTGTAATGAGTTTTTCACTAGTGATGTTGCAACGACAGAGGGGGCAAGCACGTTGTCTGAGGCAAGGACATAGTGGAAGTAAGAGTTTTTGACAAAGTGCTGCAACGAGTACAGCTAAAACTCCATGAAAGTAATCTGTGAAATGATAAATGTTGATTAGTCTAAACATTTTTTCCACAATTGCTAAAACTCCAAAAAAAAAAAAAAAAGAAAGAACTGCCAGTGGTACCATATCTCTAAGCTTGATAGCGAAGTTTTTTGCATCTGATTTGCTTTCTTTCATTTCAGCCATGAATTCTTCTAATGTCTGAGGAATATCAGATCTTCCTTTTAATTCATCTTTGCTCATGGGTTGTTCTAATATTTGGTAAATCACTTCTGGGACCTTTAGACAACCAAAAAATAATTTTAATTAGTGAACAAAACAGCATTAGTTCCTAATATTTTACAATTGCACAGTAAGACAAATTTTCCAGGGAAAATTAAGGGTCAGAAAATCACATTGGACTGTGGCATTTTTAGTCAGGATCCTTGGTCCTAGTCTTTTTCCCAGGCAACCTATCATAAGGAAAAAAATAATAATTAAGAGATGATTAATTACTATAATAATCACAATAGTTATGCTTTTTCTTTCTTCTTATTGTTAATTACGTGCCAACCAATGATGCAAATTAACACCTACCAAATATGAAGTAATATTTGTTCAATCATACTAATATTTTACTTCACAGGACCTGCACAGTGGGATATGTTATCTATGTAAATGTAGTTGATGATTAAAGTTTAATGAGCAGCTTAATCATATGCTACAAAGGAAAATACGGGGATTATACATCAGTGAATCTAGCTATGATTTTCCGACATGTGTTCATCTATGATTGGTTTATCAATATGATCCATCAGGCTATGGAGGATCTCTAAACATATAAACAAAGCCTATGGATAATCATTTTATTAGCATAGTAGATTAATATTGCATTGAACAATACTACATTGGAATTTAAAGTTTTGCTTAAGACATACAATTTCTGCAAATACCTACATTCTTCTGGAACTCTTATATCAATGCTGCTTATACTGCTGATGTTTTTCTATTGATGAAAAAGACATGGAATCAAACAGAATGGCTTGGAAAAAAACATACCTAGAGTTGAGCATTTGCTTTCTCCATCAATATTATCAACTGTGGACACAAACCGGAGAAGAAATGTGAAGAACAGAAGCGAATAGAAGAGCATTCGATACGAAAGCCTTCTGGATCCAACCTTCACTTTCACCTTTGCCTGGAAGCACTGTCACATGCCTCAAACTAGGTGATATGTGAAGCTGCATTTTGTCCCAAGCAGCAAAAAACGAAACGAGACGAAACAAAACCTAGCTAGCTAGAGTTGTTGTTCTTGTTGTTCAAGGCTTTGTTGGTTCATTTGCCAAAGGAAAACCTGAACAGAAGTTCAAGAATCCCAAGTGTCATATGATATGATGTAAAAGGGAGGATTTGATGGGGTGTGTTTGTGTTTAAGGTGGCTGTCATTTACCTAACCAAGCTTGCATAGCATTTGGGCTATAGATTATATATATTTTCTACGCTTATATTTCACATGCGTGGAAAGAGGGTTGTTAAAGAAAAAGAGACTGGACACTTAGAAGAAGCTGTGTTTGATATTTGGCTTGATTTAGGAGGAGGGAAGTTGATAGAAACGTTCATACTCGTGTATAAGGTTTCCGATACAATAAGATTTCGGGAAAGGTCTTGATACAATAATCTTATCTAATTTTTTTCTCAAAATTCGAACATGTGACTAAGTCGATAGCAGATTAACACTTGAACATCGAAACTATTAGAGTAGAGAAAAATCAAAAGTTGAAGCAAATACTAAATGGCATGGTTTGGTGTTACTTGACTTTGCCTCCACATGAAATCTTTGAAGCATACAATTTGGAATTTGGACTTTGAAAATACATAGTTTCTAAAATGAAAATGAGACTTCTTTTTAAGTTGTTTGAGTGAAAACACGGGAACGTTTATTTATAATTTGGTAGCAAATTAATGGAGAGAACTTTGTATCAGGCTCTGGCTTGTTGAGAATATATGTTTGTTTGATATATATTTTTTAAAATAATATATTAGGATTTTAGTGATTCAATTTTCTCATGAAAAATATAAAGAAAGTATGAAAAGGGTGAGAGAGATTTCATGTTGACAGATTTAACATGAATAGAAAGATTTGTGCATGATGTCAAGACTCAAGTCAATTATTGGAAGCAATGACATCTGTTCAGTGAAGAGAAGGGCTCATTTACAGTACCCGATATTTGTAAGCATATAATTTTTATAATTAAACATGCAACTTAAATCATTAAACATGTAAATTTTACAAATAAATATAAAACTTTTCAAAACATGAAATTAGTTACATGTTTATTGGTAGAATTTGTAGGTTTAATGATTTAAATCACATGTTCAATACTTAAAATGACATATTTGTACCAATTACTTATTTGTTAGGGATAATGCTATTTTCCCCCTATCTTTACACTATTAGGCACTCACTTACTATTTTAATATTATTTTAATACCCTCTTGAAATAAAAATAAAAAAAGGATTATTTTATATTTTAACATATTTATACTTATTGTAAACAATTAATATTTTTTATGTTATTATTAATTCATTAGTTTAATTAAAAATATACAAATAAAATTATTTAATAGAATATAAAAATAAAATTATAAAGATGTACAAATAAAAATAAGGATTTGGAACAAAAATTTATCCCAAATCATCTAGAATTTTGATAGAAAATTTTAATTTAAATGATTTTGATATACAAGATCCCGTCAGGATTTGAAATTTTCTATCATCCTTACCTCTCATATATTTTCTATAAATTTTGAGTTCTAATTTTTTAAATTATTTTAAGAAAATGGGTTTTTGAGTGCCAATTTATAGATATATTAATAAATTAGCTTGCTAATTTTATTTCATTTATTCATTATATTGTTTAGTATAAAATTAAATTTGAAAGCCTTTAAAATGGAATTAAACTAAAATGTAATTAGAAAAATATTTATTAAGATAATTAAATAAAATAATTTTCTAAAGCAATATTAGATTTTATAATAATTTTATATCAAAATATTATATTTTATAATTTTATTCTTTTATAATTACTTATTCTAATGAATTAATAATTACGCAATAATATTAAAAAACCTTTGACTTTTGACCTCATGTAGGAATGGCAAATCGCGGGATGGGGTCTGGTACGTTAGGGACAAGTAAGGGGATAGTTTTTTAATCCATTAGTTGGATAGATGAAGTACATATATTAGCATCTCGTTAAAATGGAGGTAAAATCTCGTGTGAACGGGACCAGATACTTTAAGAGCGGGTAAGAAGATAATTTTTATACCTGTTAATTGAACGAGATATGTACGAATATTGACATTCATATACCATACATGTCATATTGCTATCCCTAACCTCAGAGGGTGTTGCGGTATTATAAAAATATTAAAAGAATAAGTAGCTATTAATGTAAACATTGATGGAAAATTCTCCTTATTTATTAACCATGTACAATCCCCAAGTTGGCCTAGCAGATAAACATATTTGAAGACATAAATAGTCTTTATAAAAAAAAAAAAAAAAAAAGAAAAAAAAAAGGTAAAGACATTTTTTAAATTTAAAAAAGGGTAAAGACGTATTTGAAGACATTTTTTAGAGTTTTGTATTTAAATACAACCTAAGGAAATGGTCATTTCTGGAATTTGATGCAATTTTGATAACTTAGGGTGGACCAGCATATATCTCTCAAGTTTTTAAGTAGTTTTGTACTTTTACCAAATTTCGGGTGTAATGATGAGTTTGTCCTTTAAAAATATTACTACAATATGAAAGTTCTGGATGGATCCAGATTTGCTATTAAATACTTGTTTATTTTTAGAGTTGGTGGGGACGGGTCTAAGAGTGGTAATGGACTGAGCCGGGTCAGGATTTTGAAAAGCCCGGCCCGAACCCGACTAAGGAAAATTTAGCCCCGGCCCGGGCGTCTGTCGGGCTGGGCTCGGGCTCAGGCTAAATCCAACTCGTTTTTGTTTTTGTTTTTATTTTCTTACAAAAAATTTAAAATCCAATTTATATTATACAAATATTATTTTCATTTCCGCATAGTCCAGCATCATCGATTGAATCTGCTTCTTTGATTTCATCACATATCATGTTAAATTGCAGCACTAAATCATTTTCAAAGTAACATCATGCATAATTATTGTTTCAAAAAATGATTTATTTTTATTATATATTTTCATTACAATATTGATACTCAAATACATCATATATTCACACTATATGCAAATATTATAAGACAATTTACAAATACATCAAAAGTTTCAATATTTCATCCACGAACTAACAATCCAAATGCCACAAACAAATACATCAAAAGTATCAATGTTTCATCCATAAACTAACAATCCAAATGCTACAAACAAATACATCAAAAGTTTCAAAGTTTCATCCATAAACTAACAATCCAAATGCCACAATAAAATACATCAAAAGTTTCAATGTTTCATCCATAAACTAACAATCCAGAGAGGCAGAAACCGAGAGCCGAGCAGTGAGAGGCGAGAGAGACGAGAGTGGAGACTGTCTGGTACTGTCGTACTGGATTAGGAGAGAGAGAGTGAGAGTCTGAGAGAGAGACGAGTGATAAGCGGTAAATATATCAGTATTTACCGTCCATTTTACTTAATATTTTACATAATTTCTTGAGTTTTGTGAATATTTTGATGTGTTTTGTGTTATTTTGTAAATAAATAAAATAACAGGATTTTTTGGAATCAAATCGAGGCCAAAACATTGAAAAACAGACAAAAAGGACAAAAATGTAAATTTCCTGTTAAAATGCGCCGTTGCTAAAATGCGCCGCCTGCTATCATGCCCCGCTAACGTGCACCGGACATGTGTCATCATCTCATGCTGCCGACATTTACTGTGCACGCGTCGTGACTCTAAGCACCTACATGTTGCGACGTCGAAGCAATAATTCAACCGCCGACGCTGCTGACGCCATGTGTCACGATCTCGTCGAATCAACAGCACGTCGCGACGCGCAAGGTGGTGTGCGTCGTGACGCGTGAGGCCAAACTTTGCCTATAAATTGAGGTCGATTTCAGAATTTCAATTTATACTTTCTTCTGGGGAATTCCTTAAGAACACTAAGAAGATTGTATCTTATTTGTTTATTTACAGCTTTCTGTATTTAATTTTATTTACTTTACGCAATAGTACTTTCTTTATATTTACTTTTCAGTGTTTATTTTTTCTATTCAGTATGAGGAGGTAACTCCCTTCTGTTGGGGTAAAATGTTAAGCTTTTATTACTAATATTTAGATTAATCTCCCTTAATTATAATATAAAAACTATTTAAAATCTGACTTAATGAGATACCGCCTTTATGATCGGTTGGACTTTAATTAAATTGATTTTAACCCGACTAAATTGGATACCGTCTTTATGGTCGGTTGGAATTAATTATAAATTTGACTTAATCAGGATTCCGCCTATATGGTCGGTTGGTAGTTATCATGTAAAGTTAATATATTATAATAAGGGAGATATCTAAAATAGAAGTAACAAAAGTGGATTCTCTAACCCCCAGCGTTTTCTTTATTGTTTTATTTACCTTTTTAATTTCCAGCTTTTACTTTATGTCTTTTACTTTATTTAAGCTTTTACTAGTCATAGATATGTGTTGTAACTAAGGATGACAATTTTACCCGCAAACCCGCAAAAACCCGCCCGCAATGGGTAGGATTTGGTAAATATATTAGCGGGTTTGGTGCGGATGTGGTAATTTAAAGCAGAACCCGCTGCAGATGCGGTACGAGTTTGGTATTTAAGTAAAATATGCGGATACCTGCTGCGGGTATCCGCATAAGTCATTTTTTTTAATTAATATTTTTAGGAAATAGATATTGGAGAAGACATGAAATACGTGGATTGATTTCGTATCCACTTGATTGATTTCATCCATATCCACTTGATTGATTTCGTAAGCTCATCTGTGATCAGCTTATACGTCCATAGCCACTTGATTGATTTCGTATACGTGGAGAAGACATGAAATGAAACTACTGCTGTTTTTGGCACCAATAAATTAAAAATAACAATGAAAGAAAGATAAATATGAGATGAATAATTTGTGGAAGAAGAAGGGTATTGGTGTCAAAATAATGTTTTAATGGTCAAGAATGGCAGAATGTGGGGTCAATTTTGATAGTTACAAAAGTTATTAGGTCATTTTTTTAAAAAAAAAAAAAAAATTCCCATGATTAATTGATTTTGTGAATAAGCGGCTATCGTTAGAAGTAGACCCAGCCACGGTTCCGGTTCGGAACCGGAACCGAACCGGTTGGAACCGGAAGGTTCCGGTTCCGGTTCCAACCGATTTCGGTT
>SKCR01008894.1:0-55724 GCA_019454045.1 Zanthoxylum bungeanum | reverse complement strand
ATAGTAACCATTGCATTTTGAGTGTACCCAAAATCGTTGATTGAATAGTTGGACTATTGCAATCGAGATGGCTGGAAAGATTAGCGTTAGAGATATCGTCATGGGCGACAATGTCTTTAACGGCTCCAATTTTCCAGATTGGGAGATGAATCTCAGGATAGTCCTGGGAGCTGAGAAGTTACTCTATGTCATAGAGAAACCTCTCGGGCCTGAGCCCGGAGTTGAGCATAAGCTATGGAAGACTCATCGTGATGATAACTTTAGTGTTCAATCCGTCATGCTTTCTCCAATGACTCCTCAGTTTCATCGTCAGAACAAAGGATTGGATCATTATAGTATGATGTTGAAATTGAAGGATCTTCACAGATCTAACCTTAGATCTCAGAAGTATGAATTGTAAAAGAAGCTCTTTCGCTCGCGTATGTCATAGGGTACATATGTCGAGCACTATATGTCATAGATGATTGCTGACATTGAACAGCTAGGTCAGCTAGGCATAACCTTCGAGGCCGAGACTTCCATAGATTTGATCTTATAGTCTTTGCCCGACTGCTGGGGCGGGTTCGTCATGGATTATAACATAATGAACCAAGAGACGACTCTTGGAGAGTTGATAGCTATGCGCTAGGAGGCAGAGCCAGAGATTCTAAAGGGCAAGAAGCACGATGCACACCTTACTTTGACATACCAGAAGGCCAAGGCTTGGCCTGAGGCTTCTGGGGGTGTGAAGAAAAGGAAGAAAAATGGCAAGGCCAAATCATCAATGTCTTCTGGGAAGACTAAGGACATATCCCAAGACGTATGCCTACATTATAGCAAACAGGGTCACTGGAAGCGTGACTGCCATGAGTACAAGGCGGAGTTGAAGGAAGTGAAGACAAGCAAGGCTCCAGCTTCAGGTATGTTTTTTATTTACATGTCCACTACTGGTTTTAAAAAAATTGGATTTTTGATTTTGGATGTGGCACTCACATATGTACTGATGAGCAGGATCTGCTAATTAGCAGGAGACTGGCTTCAGGCGAGATCGACCTACGAGTCGGAAACAGGACAAGAGTCGATGTTTTGGCCGATGAGACCTATGTTTTGTATCTGCCATTGGGGCATGTAATTACATTAGGTGACTGTTATTATGTACCTAGTTTGACTAAGGAACATCATCTCTGTATCTAGTTTAACCCGATGCGGGTATACCTTTGTATTCATAAACACTGGGTGTTTTGTATATAAAGATGACATTTTGATATGTACAGCAGATGTTAATAATAGTCTTTATATTTTGAATATAAACGAATCTCAAACATATAACATGACAAACAGAAGGCTCAAATTGAGTAAAACAGATGAAACTTATATGTGGCATTGTCGTCTGGGATACATTAACAAGACTCGTATATCCACACTTTCGAATAGTGGATACTTGGACGGATTTGATCCTGATTCATATGATGTATGTGAATCCTGTTTATTAGGCAAAGTGCCTAAAATACCTTTTAGCGGTAAGGGTGTACGTGCCACCGAGCTGTTAGCCCTCGATCATAGTGACGTATACGGGCCCATGTCTAGCTAGGGTAGAGGTGGTTATGAATACTTCATAACCTTTACGGATGTTGCATTGCGTTATGGTTATGTGTATCTTATGAAACACAAGTCGAAAACTTTTGATAAATTCAAAGAGCTTCGACACAAAGTAGAAAAATAGACCGGCAAAAGTATTAAAACATTACGGTCGGACCGTGATAGAGAATACTTAAGCAATGAGTTTCCAGATTACTTGAAAGAGTATGGTATTCTTTTATAGTGGACTCCTCCCGGAACACCTCAATGAAAGGTGTGTCCGAACGAAGAAATCGAACTTTGTTAGACATGGTAAGGTTAATGATGAGTCGCACTGAGCTACCAATTTCCTTCTGAGATATGCATTAAACAGTGCAATACTTATTTTGAATAAAGTTCCGTCAAAATCTGTTGGACAGACTTCATATGAAATATGGACAGGAAAGAAATCAGATTTCTTATTCCTGAAGATTTGGGTATGCTGGGCATATATTAAACGTTTGGATGATGCCAAACTAGAACCCAATTCAGATAAGTGCCTATTTGTAATTGGTTATCCTAGGGAAACCAAAGGATATTATTTCCACAATCGATAAGAGAACAAAATATTTGTTGCTCTCCATGCGATTTTCCTTAGAGGAATTCCTAAATGCAGTGGTAAGTTGGAGGAAAGTAGAACTCGATGAAAATCGGAGTGATACTGTTTCTAGCACCGATCCCCTCACGGAACACAAACAGTTCATCAGGGATGAGATTGTTCCATAATCTTCTAATACACAAGAACCGCGTAGGTCGGAGAGAGTCAGAAAACAACCTTAGAGGTATGGTTTTCTGATCTCACCTCATGTAGACATTAATCTTATTGAGGATAACGAACCAGCTACGTATGAGGAAGCGATACAGGGTATCAACTCCGCTTTATGGCAAGAGGCCATGATCTCCAAAATGGATTCCATGTATACAACCAAGTTTGGACACTGGTTGATGTACCAGAAGACATTGTGCTTATTGGTAGCAAATGAGTCTTCATGGTGAAGATAGACATGGATGGCAACAAACAAACGTAAAAAGCCAGGCTTGTAGCAATAAGGGTATCGTTATCAACATGGTGTTGATTACGACGAAACCTTTTACCCGTTGCCATGATTAAATTCATTCGGATAATGCTTGCTATTACTGCATATTTTGATTATGAAATATGGCAGATGGACGTCAAAACCGCTTTCCTTAACGGAAACCTTTTGGAGGATGTTTATATACAACACCCTGACGGTTTTGTCATGCCATAACATGCAAACAAGGTTTGCAAGTTAAATCGATCCATTTATGGATTGAAGCAATCATTGCGTTCTTGGAACCAACGTTTTTGATAAGATCATAATGATATATGGTTTCATTCAAAATGATGATGATTCTTGTGTATATAAGAAGGTTAGTGAGAGCACACCGATATTGATTGTCCTATACGTTGATGATGTATTACTTCTTAGCAATGAAATTCCCATACTAAAATCGGTGAAAAGGTTGGCTTTCATTAAAATTCTCCATGAAATTCTTGGGAGAGGCAACCTTTATTCTAGGAATAAGGATCTACTGGGATAGATCTAAAAGTTGTTGGCACTCTTCGAGAACTCGTACATTGACAATATTGAAGAGATTCAACATGGATCAGTCCCAGAAGAGGCTACTTTCGGTGTAACATGTCATCTCTCTATCTAAGGACATGTGTCATGAAACTCAAGATGAGAGAGATTCAATGAATCGGATCTTGTTTGCTTAAGCAGTTGGATCGATCGTGTATGCCATAATATGTACGTGACCTGATGTCTCATATGTTTTGAGCATATGCAGTCACAATCAGGCCGATCCAGGTGATGGTCACTAGATTGATGTAAAGAACATCCTTGAGTATCTTAGACGAACTAATTATGCTTTCTTAGTATATGGAGAGAAGGGGAACTTGAGGGGACTGGGTTCACCGATGCAAGTTTCCAAACCGATAAAGACGACTATAAGTCGAAATAAGGGTACATATTTTGTTTGAACAACAGAACAGTGAGCTGGAAGTCTTTCAAGCAAGATACTGTTTCCGATTCAACATCAAAAGCGGAATACATTCCTGCGGCTGAGGCAGCAAAAGAAGCATTTTGGATCTATAAAATTCCTAATTAGATTAGGAGTAGTTCTGTTAGTAGTAGAGCTGGGCTACAACACAGGCTAAGGAATTACAGTCTCATCAATGATCCAAGTATGTACTTCGACGATTTCATCTGATTCGTGAGATCACACATCGTGGCGATGTGAAGATTGAAAAGATCGTTTCAGATAATAACCTTGCATATCCGCTGACGAAAGTGATATCTCAGCAAAAGTTTGAGCGACCCGTACATAGTTGAGGTGTTGGACACCTGAGTGATTGGTTATAGGCCAAGTGGGAGATTTTTGGACAATTATGACCCATAGCATCACTATTTGTAAAAGACATGGTGTTTTTGTACAAATTAACTATGTGACAAAGGAAATTACTCTTTTATCATTTTGTAATTGGATTACTTGGATATATAAATGATAAAAATCCATATGATTAGTACCGGATAAATAAGATATGAGACAATATTGATCCACGAAAAGTTTAATCATTAAAAATCCATAGTCGTAGTATTATCGAGACTGGACATCGATAATGCGGAATAGACTAGTATTACACTTGTGCGCATTATGGAAGCTTAACAGCATAGTTCTCATATATTTAAGTATTAGATACTTATGCAAGTGTGATAGGAGGTTATGTTAGCCGTTGGACCGGGAACAGATTTGCTCTAGATAGACCCCTCAGAGTCTCATTGGTAGTATGACTATGTGTCTATGGGAATCCGAATCAGGGTAGGTGTATGTGGTCTTAACCTGAGACTTGCATCGCTAATACTTGCGACAAATAATATATTTTGCTTTTGGTCCTCCGGAGCTTTAACAGGTTCTGTGTACGCCTCTTTTGGGTATACTGAGAATCGTAGTGTATTGGGTGTGATGTCAAGATGAAAGTATCACTACAGTCATATGGAGATGATGATCACGCAGAGATACAGAACTAATACTCTTAAATTACACATCTATCGAGATAGTATGACTAGGTCATGATTATCCGATTACAGAGACTAGTAGCTAGTGATCCGATATATGCTTCGTACGGGGCAGACACAATTCCAGCCCTAGGCCTAGCTTGTGACATCTGATACTGGATCGTAATACGCATTACATTATATATTATGCCTGATAAAGATTATATATTCATCGTTGAATATTTCTAGATAATTGGGTAGGCACGGTGCTTTGCTAGAAGCCAACCATGTCTTATAAATCCGTAAGAACTTGGTACCGGGTATGCACGTGTTCAGATAGTCCGATGATCGTATTTACTGCCAACATATCCAGGGATCTCTTGGGTCGCTTCCCAAAGTTTCAGCGATGAGATTTGACTTGAACATAATTAATCTTGGATTAATTATGAGAGAGAAAATGAATCTGAGATTAATTACGGCAAGAATTAATTTGGGATTAATTATGAAAGAGAAAATTAATCTGGGATTAATTGCGGTAAGAATTAATCTGGGGATTAATTCATCTAGAAGAGAGAACGCGATTAATTTGGAATTAATCGGTAAAGTTAATTTAATAATTAAATTGGATTTTACTATTTAATTTATTTAATTGGGCTAAAATAATATATTGGATATATTAATTGAAATTGGATTTCAATGCGGAATTGAAATTGTATTTTAATTCAAGCGAACGAATTAATTTGGAATTAATTCGCAAGCGACTTTCGTAATAATTTTGCTAGGCATTATTATTTAATTAAATTGGATTTAATTACGTCGCAACGGAAAATTTGTTTAATCGGATTAAACGAACCCGAGCCCAAAGTGTGTTGTGTAAGCCAACCAAATTTGGAATTTTAAAGTGGTGGGACCCACTTTACTTATATCACTTGTCACTATTTATGATGGGTGTAGTTAGCTAATTAATATTGGACTTTTAACACACAACACACACACTTTTGAAAGCAACTATTCACTCTCTCCCTCACCACTCTCATTGTTGATTCTTCCTTTCTCTTGGAGAGAAATTTTTGTTTCAATTTTTGGACAAAGCTAGCACTTTGGGAGTTAAAGAAAGGTGATAGGGAAACTCACCCAAGAGTTTGGAACTCAAAAGGAGGGCTTAGAGCTTCTACATCTGTTGGAAATTTCGAATTCCATAACCGATCAATGTAAGTCTTTTCCGCAACTTATTTTGATTTATTCACACACAAATCATTGTTTAGAGATCCTTGGCATGTCTAGGACACTAACATCGCATCATCCAAGAGGTACGACATGTGAAAGGCCTAAAGAAAAATCTATTATCTTTAGGACAATTAGATAATAGTGGGTGTAAAACCTATATTCAAGATGGGATCATGAAAATGGTTAAAGGTGCGCTTGTAATGATGAAAATGGAAAAGATAGCGGCAAATTTGTACATGCTTAAAGGAGAGACACAATAAGAAGGAGAAGCATCCACTGCGTTTTCAAGTTCGGCAAAAGAATCAACAATGATGTGGCATCGTAAGCTTAGCCACATGTCGGAACGAGGTTTGAAGATTCTTGCTGAACAAAAGCTTCTTCCATGGCTCAAAAAGGTATCATTACCCTTTTGTGAGCATTGTGTTATTAGGCATGAAAAACCTTTATTACATAAAGAAGAAATTGAAATGATGTTCTTTACTAGAGAAGATAAATAAACACAATCTTCATAGTCTAAAACTAAACAATTCGGCAAAACTAATGATAAGTGCCCATGCACAATGCAGCCAGTTTTGCTCCATTACCCATGCGTAAGTCAACCTCCCCATGACAGAGTCTCCTACTATTTCTCACGCCCTGCACATTGTTACACAAGTGAGTCCCACAACTGGTGTCAAGCACCCAAGTAGAAGGTTCAGAGTTTTTAGAATATAGTTCAATCATATACAACATACCTGAAGCATTGGGCTTCTTGGCCTCTTGGGCTTCCCTAGCTTCCTTGGCTTTCAAGGATCTGCAGTCTTTCTTCCAATGACCCTTCTTTCCACAAAAGAAACATTTCCCATTTCCCTTTTTCTTCTCAACTTTACCATTGGGCTTTAGGTGATCTGGAGCCTTGGCCTTCCCTAGCTTCCTTCAGGTCTGTACCCGTAAGCATGACAGAGGTTTTAACCTCCGGTTTCAAGTCCTTCTCTACTTACTTTATCAGATTGTGCAATTATGCTAAAGTAGCTTCTTTATTAGACAGATGAAACTGCATAATAAAGTTAGAGAAATATTTCAGTAAGGACTGAAGAATTAGATCGTGACCTATCTTATGATCCATTATGAACCCGAGGATGGCCAATTTTTCAATGTGGCCAATCATCTTAAGCACATGTCCACTAACAGATCCTTCCTTATACCTTGTTTGGAATAAGGCACATTGTAGACATGGTACAGAGGTGGGCGACACTGTCCGGGTCGAGAGCACAGAATAGACCGCATGGGGACTAAACCAGAGAATAAATGGAGTCGCCACCCAGTGTTAACTGGAAAATGATTTAAGGCCGCAGTCACCCCTCGCAAGGGAAGACCTCAAACCATTGGGTTCGGAATGGTCCCTTACTTATGCCAATTGTATTGAAAGGATTTATGCAATAGTATAACCAAGTCTTATGAAACACATGCACGATAATTTAATCAACACCCAAGTTTGCACACCCATAAAAGTAAATAAAATAAAAACGAGCGCATAATTCCATAAACATATCAAATAAAGAAATGTGAAAATGTAAATAAATAATAACGGTAAAAAGCGTCAATAATAAAGTGAGATGATTAAGTATATAATGTAAAAGAAATGACCAAAGAAGCAAACATGCATGAAATATTAGGAAGAGAAGTCGATTCACTGCATGAATGTTCATGTAGCGTTCGGAAACGCGTTCGAACGGTAAACAGAATGCATGCGTTCGAGTAGCGTTTGAGAACTCGTTCAAACGAGATTACCAAAGTGGTATCTAAAATGACACAAACACATGTGTGAATGTTTCTGAAGCGGTACGTGGAGTTGTATCCCAAGTACAGACTGCACTGCCGTCCATTCGGATTCAGCTACGAAATCTATGTCTGGGTTTCCATCCGATATACCGCGAGAGGCAACACTCAAGCATAAACACGGCATGAATGCGAAAATGAAAAGTGAAAAAAATAACAACCAAAAAAGATGAATAGCGAAATCAATAGATGAAAGGCGAGTCAAACTATGGTCAAGGTAGCCTTTAGGCATTTCCCTCGAATAGAGAACCTTTAACCCAACATGATTAGCCCATGCGCACGAGATAACAATACGTGGACAAATAAAGCAATAACATATGGAAAGTAAATAACGGAATGATAAAAGAGATGCGACCAAGGCCGAAATCTATACGGGACCTCATATGCCCGATTGAAGGAATTTTGCATTCAATCAAGCATACTTCATCCGGCGTGGCAAAACATCGCGGTAAAGGTAGCCTTTAGGCATTTCCCTCGAATGGAGGACCTTTAACCCAACATGATTAGCCCATGCGCACGAGATAGCAATGCATAAATAAATAAAGCAACAACAGACGGAAAAGTAAATATCATAATAAAAATAGATGCGACCAAGGCCGATATTCGGCGCAGTGAAACATCATGGTAAAGGTAGCCTTTAGGCATTTCCCTCGAATGGAGGACCATTAACCCCAACATGATTAGCCCATGCGCACTAGATAACCATGCATGAATAAATAAAGCAATAATATGCAAAAAGTAAATAACATAATAATAAAAGAGATGCAACCAAGGCCAACATCTATATGGGACCTCGTATGCCTGATTGAACGTATTTCACATTCAACTAAGTATACTTCATCCGGCGCGGCAAAAGGTCGTTAAAGGTAGCCTTTAGGCATTTCCCTCGAATAGAGGACCTTTAATCCATCATGATTAGCCCATGCGCCCGAGATAGCAATGCATGTATAAACTAAGCAATAATACGCAAAAAGTAAATGACATAGTAATAAAAGAGATGCGACCAAGGCCAACATCTATAAGGGACCTCGTATGCAAGATTGAACGTATTTCACATTCAACAAATGATACTTCGTCCGGCGCGGCAAAACGTCGTGGTAAAGGTAGCATTTAGGCATTTCCCTCGAATAGAGGACCTTTAATCCATCATGATTAGCCCATGCGCACTAAATTAACAATACATAAATAAATAAAGCAATAACATGCGGAAAGTAAATAACGGAATAATAAAATAGATGCAACCAAGGCCAATATCTATATGGGACCTCGTATGGCCGATTGAACGTATTTCATATTCAATCACGTATACTTCATCCGGCGCGGTAAAACATCGTGGTAAAGGAAGGCTTTAGGCATTTCCCTCAAATGGAGGACCTTTATCCAACGTGATTAGCCCATGCGCACTAGATTAATAATGCGTAAATAAATAAAGCAATAAGTAGAAAATAAATAGCGGAGCAATAAACACAAACAACGAATGAAAACAAAATTAAATAACAAAATGAAACACGCACTTGAAAGTTTCTCAAGCGGTACATGGAGTTGTATCCCAGTATAGACCGCACTACCGTCCATTCGGATTCGGCTACAGAATTTACGTCTGGGTTTCCATCCGATATACCGCAAGAGATAGAACACAATCATCAACCCAATATGAATGAAAATAGACGTGGAACATAATGATGCATGCGAATGAACCAACAATAACTAACTGAAAAGATAAATAAATAGCAAAGGGTGCCCTCAAGTCTTACCTTTTAAGTTGCTTCTCGGAAGTTCGTTACGTCGTCGTCAGAAGGGTTAATATTCCGTCACTTTTATGGTTCACTGGTTCAACATTTTTCCACTGTTTTGGTATTTTTGCTGCTGTTTTTGTCACTATTTTCTCCGTCTTCTGTCGCTATTTTGGACTATTTTTGTTGCTATTTTCTCCGTTGTTTTTGCTGCTGTTTGAAAGTTATTTTTAAGACTTTTTGAGGGTATCGGAGACTGTTTTTTGGGGTGATTTTTGGTCACTTTTTGGGTTCTATTTAGGCGTGGTTTATGTGTTTGTTTTTCGGCTTTTAAAGGGCTGTTTTCTGTTGGTGTCGGTCACACTGCTTCACGGTCCATGTGGCTTCCTTTTGTTTAATTTATTTGGTCGAGGCAGTGTGATGTTGTTTCGTTATTTAGTGAAGGGTGAAGGGCTGTGTTTGTTACGTCGGCGGGGGGCTGAGGGTTTATTACTTACTCGGTGGGTTTTGTCCTCACGTGGAGGGCAGTTGCTCGGTTGTGGCTTCTCGATTTTCACTGGGGTTTGGGCTGTTGTTCTTGGTCGGTTGGATGGAAGGGCTGTTGAGTGAGAGAGGAAGTGCGTGAAGGAAGCTTTAGGGTCTGTTTGGTTCAACGAAGGGGAGGGGAGGGGAGGGGAGGGGAGGGATTTTAATGGAGGGGAGGGGAAGGAGGGGAGGGATTTTAATTAAATATATGTTGGTTCAAAGGAGGGGAGGGGAGGGGAGGAGAGGGCTTTTAATTAAATATATGTTTGATTGTGAAGAGATTTTAAAACTAATTTACTATTTTATCCTTATAGCATGTTATAATAAAAGTAAAACAATATAAGTAGGATAATTTAGTAATTACATTAAAATTTTAATTCATCACTTTCTCTCCCCTCCAAAACCCCCCACTTTTGAGGGGAGCTAAAATTGACTTAGGAGGGATTTTGCTCCCCTCCCCTCCCATCCCCGCCCCTTCAAAAAATTGAACCAAACAAACAAAATTAAAATAATCCCTCCCCTCCCCTCCCCTCCCCTCCCCTCCAAAACCCCCCAACCAAACACAGCCTTAGTGAGCTTGTCGGTTGCGTGAGGTGACTTGAGGAAAAGAGAAAGGTGAAGGTTTTATCTTTGGTTAGTGAGGGTTCCTTTAACGTATAAACTATTTCTTTGATTCGGTCAATTTGGCCATGTGTCATCTCTCGATTATTGCTAGGTTTTTAGTCTAGTTGTGGGAGTTGGCTACTGGTGTGTGTTTTGAGTGAGAGAGAGAGCCGAGAGTTCGATGAGAGAGGAGAGAAAGAGCCTTTATGCCGAGAGCTCATTAGGGTTTTATTCTTCTTTTTGTTTGTGCTTCTCTATGGCCGAGAGAGAAGAGGGTTTTTTTTTTTTTTCGAGAAGGGAAGAGGTGTTTAGGGTTTATATTTTTTTTGTGGTTCCGTGAATGTGAGGAAAAATGAAGGGAAGTATGGTTTTGGTTTTATGATCTTTTTATAATGGTGTGCATGCTAGAGTTTCTCATGTGCATGGGTTTCTAAAAGAAAATAAATCAATATATAAATGGGTGTATTTAATTAGTTTATTTGGGGAAAGAATATTGTGTATTTTTGGTGGGGATTGGATTCAATATATTTTTAAATTTGGAAGGGGATTTGGAGGGATTTTGGCATGTGTTAAATGTGATTTGAATATTTTGGATTGGGCTTGGGTTTGTGGGTCTTGATGTGGGCATGTGGCTTGGGTATATGGGCTTGTGTGTGTGGCCCTTTGTGGGTTGCATGGGTTTTGGATGGGTGTGTATAGGTATGTGGGCTTTTGTGGGTTGCAGAGGTTTTGGGTCGAAGCTAACATTTAAAACGGAGATCCATCGAGCGAACCCGAGACCAAACAAATGAATTAAATCTGATGATGTACTTATTTTTGAATTTTCCCTTCAGACGTCTGTTTCCCGCGACTTCCGTAACTTATCGGGTAGTGCCTCCATACGAGGCTCATCATCGGGCTTCTATGTAAAAATGTAGTGTCTACAGTCGCCCCCACTTTGATGGGACTTGTGCAGTGTGTGACAGTGACAATCCTATCAAAGTCATGCATGTATTTTTACTTACCTGGCTCGCCAGCTGTCGCTTAACTTACATGTTATTCTGAGATGCTTCAAACTGAGTTGATGGTGGTGAGGTGTTTCGAACCCTGGATCATTCCCGAACCGTTAGTTTGCGAGATGTGGTCCATTCCCGAACTGTTATGTGAGGTGGTCCATTCCCAAACCGTTATTGTATAAGGTGGTCCATTCCCGAACCGTTACTTTTTGAGATGTGGTCCATTCCTGAACCATTACTGTATGAGAGGTGGTTCATTCCCGAACCGTTACCGATTTGAGATGCTTCAATCTCCGGGATTCATTCCCAAACTGAGTTGATAACGTGGGCCTCGACCCTGGGATTCATTCCCGAAACTGTTGATAATGTGGGCCTCGACCCTGGGATTCATTCCCGAAACTGCTGATAATGTGGGCCTCGACCCTGGGATTCATTCTCGATACTGCTGATAATATAGGCCTCAACCTTGGGATTCATTCCCGATGCTGCAGATAATGTGGGCCTCAACCCTGGGATTCATTCCCGAAACTACTGATAATGTGGGCCTCGACCATGGGATTTATTCCCGAAACTGCTGATAATGTGGGCCTCGACCATGGGATTCATTCCCGAAACTGCTGATAATGTGGGCCTCGACCCTGGGATTCATTCCCGAAACTGCTGATAATGTGGGCCTCGACCCTGGGATTCATTCCCGAAACTGCTGATAATATGGGCCTCGACCCTGGGATTCATTCCCGAAACTGCTTGTCTTTGCCGTATTTTTCTTTTCTTCAAAACCTGCGAACAAAAAACAAAACAAAAAAAATTGTATGCATGTGACGTGTATGTATGTATGCATGAATGTATTTCATATTCTGATGGGTTAGGCCTTCCTTGTGTTCTTTGGTGCCCTTTGCCTACAAATGTCTTCGGTCGCCCCCTGGGTCTGCTTATAATTTCCTTCTGCCAGTTCTCTTCTAGTGATTGCTCAGTTTTCTTTGGTCCCATGACTCATGATTTCGTTATGTCCCTTATTCACGATGTGGTAGACTGGTCGGCCCCATACTTGGTTTAGCTTTCTGCTCTCCGCTGTTTACACTAGGCCAATGTGGACTATGCGATGTGTCACTCTGTATCAACATACTCTATTACTGGCTACAAAATAGTCCCAATAGTTATACATATTATTATCCTGAAAGAATGCTCAGTAATGAGACCAGAGAACCTTCAAAGCACTCGATGCAACTCAAATCCGAGTTTTTGAATAAATGATCTAAGCCAGACTCAAAGTGTGTGTGTGCAAAGGTTCTTTTACAGCTCGATTCCTAGGTAAGCCAACTCAATGATTTTGTTTCAAAAATTGTGATCGATGGGTCAAACGAACCTAGATATCTCAATTATGTTCTGCAATTGCTTTTCAATGGTTTTCTTTTTCTTTTGTCTCTCTTTCTTTTTTTTTTTATTTTCTTTTTTTTTTTTTTTCCTTTTTCTCAACAGACCTACCTTTTAAGGTATCATTTCTCTTCATAGTGGTCCTAATACTCGCCCATGGGTAGCTTCACGCTTATCGGTTATATGTGGTTTAATTTTCTTCTTTTGAGACTTTTCTTTTATTTTCAACCATACCACACATCAAAACAAATCAGGATAGACATCTAAGCAAATGGTCATTCATCGACCTGCAATTTCTTCAACTAGTCACCTTACAGACTACTCAGGTTTCCACTACTATAAACCTATGATTAAGTGCTCATGAGTCTAACCTAGATCAATTACTCAAATCATCAGATAAAAGTGTATCAAGGACTTATCATTTCTAAGGTTTCACCCTAAAGCACACAATTTCATCGTCGGACTCATGCTTAACTATTGAGGAAAAGACTCGAACAAGTAGGCAAAATCAATGTCTTTATTATTAAAAAATGCAGGATTGCAATCAAATAAACCAGGGAAAACATCTTCATTGTCTGCAGCATTGTCTTTTCCTCAGCCTATGGTTCTTCACTGCTTCCATCCCCTATCCCCATGCAAGAAGCTTGGTGGTTGAGAGTTTGTAGGACAAAGCTTTCGGGTAGGCCAGAGTTGATCATGTAGGTGGGTGGTGGAACAGATTGGTAGTTAGGTAGAGGATTTCTGTGTGTGTTGGGTTGTTCTTTTTCTGGGTCGGGTCTTTTATGGGAGTCAATGAGGTCTTGGATCTCATGCGTAAGGCGGGGACAGTTGTCAGTTTCGTGGCCTTTTTGCTGATGGAAGTAACAGTATTGGTTTAAGTCGAAGTAGTGTGGCACATGGTTTGGAATTGGTCTAGGATCTAAAGGTTTCATGAGTCATTGTCTCTTCATCTTTTCAAACACCTTTGACAATGGTCTACCAAGATCGGAGAATCACCTATTTTTGATGGCAGCAACCTCAGTAGTAGCGGGCTTGGTCTCAGAAGGCCCCCCAATAGTCCTTCTATTCTGGTCATAAAACTTCCTATTCTCAGCTTCTTCCTCCTCAATATCCATGACAGTTTCTCTAATCTCTCGAAAGTCGATAATCATGGAGGTCATCCTCCTCAGCTTGTTATAAATAGAGGGTTTGGTGCCATTAATGATCATCTTGATCTGGTCCTTTTTCGAGGGCCGAGTATGTATTTTCAAGAGCTGGCTCCTCCAGCGATCTACGTAATCCTTAAAGCCCTCCTCTGGCTTTTGTTTGGTATTCTCCAAGTCATTGAGTGACAAGTCGATCTCCAAATCTGTGACATACTACTTCAGAAAGGCCTCTGCTAATACCCTCCAATCATCCTTGATCTTCCTCTTCAGGCCATGATACCATACCACATGTGCTCCCTCCAATGACATCTCGAACATCTTCTGAACTTGACGCTTCGACAGACCCACTGAACTCATCACAAAAACATACTTTCCGAGATGGACCTTCGGTCCCCGTTCCCGTTGAAATTGGCTATGTCAGACATCTTGAACTGGGAAGGCAGCTGCTCCTCGAAAGTCATCGCCTTGTAGTCCAACAAATCCTCATGCTTACCCCTCAAATTACTGGTAACTGACTCTACCTGATCCCTGAGTTTCTGCAACTCAGTTTGAGACCCAGGTACCCTTCCCATTGCATACTCAGCCATGTCATCATCAAAAACATGGATCTCATCACTTACCCTAGTCGGAGGCTCCTCATGTCTGACATTCTCATTATTTTCTGCTCCTCGAGCATGGGGTACCGCCAGACTGGCCACAGCGGTGGCCAAAGCTTGCAACTGCTCAGTAATCTTAGTGATGATAGTCTCTAACTGATCCATGCGAGAACCCTCGTTGTCTGACTCACTCATGTTCGCTAACTATTTTTTTACGAGTCTTCTTTCTTCTCTAACCCAACGGGTATCTATGGTGGCTCTTGATGAGTGGTAAATCCAACACTATTTCCCACTCATTTAACCTAATATTTTGTATAGTTTCTTGAGTCTTGTGAATATTTTGATGTGTTTTGTGTTATTTTGTAGATAAATAAAGTTTCAGGACATTTTGGAGGTGATTTGGGCCAAAACAGTGAAAATTGAACGAAAAGGGCATTTTGGTAATTTGCCGCGTCGCGACGAATAATGTGCGCCGAACAGTGCTAATGTGCGCCGGGTCCATAAATCAGAATCTGAGAAAATTTGACTTTGCTAACGTGCGTCGTGCCACGTGTCACCATCACAGCCGATCAGCTAACTTGCGCCGTGCCACGTGTCAGCATCCTACAGGTGCCGAAAATCGCCGCGTGTCGCCACGTGTCACTCCACATCATCGTCCACATCACCAGGTTTACCGAGTCAAACTGCCACATCATCGCCATGTCATCATCAACCAATCACAGTGTGCCACGTGTCGCAATTCTATGGTACCGACAGTCACTTTGCCACTTGTCGCCACGTCAACATCAATTATTGGCTCTCTTATCCCTATCTGACATGTGGCGGATAAGAATCTGAGCCGACCAATCAGAAGCCGCCACATGTCACAATAATTGAGCCCCAACCACCTTGCCACGTGTCACTTTATCACCTTATCCAGAATCTGCAGCCGACGAACCAGAGCGTGCCACGTCGACAGAAGCTGGCGTAGCGATGCCAAAGGCCTTGCCGTCGCGACGCTGGAGGCCTACCAGGGTCTATAAATTGAGCTCGAGATTTCAGTTTTAGTTGTACCATTCTCTCTCACTTCTTTGATGTAAAGAGGGAGTTTCTCTCTCTAGTTTCTTTTAGTTTTTAGTTTTGAAAATAATTTTAATTACGTTTTGTAATAATAGTAATTCACTTTCTTACTTTTTACAATTTTTACTATTCACCATGAGGAGGTAACTTCCCCAGCTAGGGTGAAAAGTAATTATTTTACTGTTACTATTTAGATTAATCTCCCTTAAAAATAATATATTCACTATTTAAAATATTGACTTAAAAAGGATACCGCCATATTGGTCGGTTGGTAATTCATTTTAATCTGGTTTAAACCTGACTAATCAAGGATATCACCAGATTGGTCGGTTGGTAATTAAACTTTCTTACCGCCTATATGGCAGGTTCATGGACAAATCTCTTTACCGCCTTAATGGCTGGTTGTACTTAATTTGACTTAATCAGGTTACCGCATATATGGCTGGTTGGTAAAATAATCACAAGTTTATATATTATATTATGGGAGATATCTAAATTAGTAATAGTAAAAGTAATTCCTTTTACCTTAGCATTTTATTTTATTGTAATTTACTTTTCAGTATTTACTTTACCGCATTTTTACTTTATGTCTTTTATTTTCAAGTTTTTACTAGCCCTACTTATGTGTTGTAACTAAATTAGTTATCTGGGGTTGTGATAACTTTTAATATCACCGGTTTATAAGGGGTTAGATTATAGTTTGGGTATTATAAAGATTTATTTATTGAGTCTTAATCTTAATACTTTTTATTAACTGGCCACTAATAAATTTGATCTGGTAAATCTAAAATGAACTAGACATAGGGATTTTAGATTTCAGCCTTAGACTCAATAGCCCACGATCTTCCTTGAGGATAGATAACCCTTTAATAGATTTCCTTACAGGATAGACATATACCTGTCGGGCGGGGGTAGCCATAATTGGAACTTAAACTTAATGAATCCAGATAATTTGGTTGACATAGACATATGGTTCAATTGGGTTAAACTGGGTATTTGTGTCTGACCATCGACATAGGCTTACACATAATTTAGTGTTCCAGGTTAATAAATCAATATATTACCCAACTATAAAATAACCACTTCATCTTTAAAATGATATTGGAAGAAATCACAACCCTAGATAGTTTTTAATATTGAATTTTCTTAAAATCTACTTTCGAACAATTTTATTTACTTGTTTTTAAAATTTAGAATCGTCACCATTTCAAATCAATCAAAAAACCTGTTAGATACTAGTAATCATTTGACCTCATAAAATTAATAGCTTAGATATTAAGTCCTCATGGGATCGATACTTTTTATACTACTTGAACGGTACGTACACTTGCGTTATACGTGTATGTTTACGCCGGTCAAGTTTTTGACGCCGTTGCCGGGACTTATTTATCTTTCACTATTAGTTTTGGGGTTAGATACGTTACTTGTATCTAATTTATTTTTACTTATTGTTTTTGTTTTCTTGTGTTTCAGGTTCTCAGAAACTTAATGAGACAAACCAGAAACTTTGAACTTCGACCGCTTGACCCGGAAATTGAAAGAACCATCAGACAGTTGAGAAGGGAAAAGCGAGAAGGCCAAGAAGCTTTAGTCAACATGGAACCTGAACCGTTGGAGGTTGCACCACCAATACCCATTCGAGACAGAACCATATGGTGGTCGACTGCCTGATTTCCTGTATTGTACTTCCTCCCTTACCAGAAAATGTGTGTGACATCAAAAAACATACATTCAGATGATTCAGCAGTCAGTTTAGTTCAGGGGGAATGCAACTGAAGATCCTAATGCCCACATCAGTAACTTCCTGGAAGTTTGCGGCACTTTCAACTACAACAGAGAATCAGAAGAAGCAATGAGACTGTGAGTTTTTCCATATTCCTTGAAAGACAGAGCAAAAGCTTGGCTACATTCACTACCAGCAGGTTCCATCACAACTTGGAACACTCTAGCCACCAAATTCCTTGCAAAGTATTTTCCACCAGCCAGAACAGCAAAACTGAGAAATGACATCACATATTTTGTAAAACAAGATTCAGAATCCCTCTGCGAAGCTTGGGAAAGATTCAAAGATTTACTCCGGAAATGTCCTCACCAAGAGATTGCAAAATGGCTTCAAGTCCAAACATTCTATAATGGACTTTCTGGAATAATGAGAACCACAATTGATGCTGCTGCTGGAGGAGCTTTAATGGAAAAATGAGAATATCATGCCTGAGACTTAATTGAAGAAATGGCCAACAACAATTCCTTGTGGCCAACAGAAAGGAGCATGATCCAAAGAATTGCAGGAATTTATGAAAGTGGAGCCAATACAGTAGTCAACGCCAGACTAGATCAGATATGCAAATTCATGGAGACTCATACCACTGGATCCACAAGTTCACCATATAGAGGAGCACCGGAACCAAACCAACTTGAAGAGACGGTGAATTATGTCAACAATTTCAACAGACAGGGGAACAATCCATATTCCAACACCTACAACCCAGGGTGGAGGAATCATCCCAATTTCGCATGGAGCAACAATTCAGGCCAACAGCAGAACTATCCACCACCTGGATTCCAGCAACAGAACAAAGGCCAGGAGCAGGCAAATGAACCAGGAATAACAGAAGTGTTGACCCACTTGAAAAAGATAGAAGCAAAACACGACTCTCAAACAACAAGATATGATGCTATGTTTCAATCCCAAGCAGCATTAATTCAAAGTCAATCTGCTTCTATTAAAGCACTGGAGAATCAAATTGGACAACTGGCAAATGCTCAGAGTTACAGACCGCCAGGAAATCTTCCCAGTAATACATAACCAAATCCAAGGAACATAGGGAATGAGCAGTGTCATGCCATCATGTTAAAAAGTGGTACTGAAATCAACAAAGATGTTGGAGCCAAAACAGCTGCTGAGGAAGTTCCAAAAGAAACAAAGCAAAAGATGGAGGAAAAAGAAGCAAAGAAAAAAGAACAGATCACTCCACCTCCACATTTTCCTCAGCTTCTTCAGAAGAACAAATTGGACAAGCAGTTTTCTCGTTTCCCGGAGATCTTCAAAAAGCTGCATATCAACATTCCATTTGCAGAAGCGTTGGAACAAATGCCCAGCTATGCCAAATTCATGAAAGACATTCTTTCACGAAAGCAGAGATTGGGAGATTATGAGACAGTAGCAATATCAGAAGAATGCATCGCCATCATTCAGAGAAAACTTCCTCCAAAGTTGAAAGATCCTGGAAGTTTCACTGTTCCTTGCATCATAAGAGAACATAAGTTTGGTAAGGCTTTATGTGATTTAGGTGCAATTGTTAACTTGATGCCTTTTTCTTTTTTCAGGAAATTGCAGATTGGAGAAACAATGCCAACTTCAGTCTCTCTACAACTACTGTTGATAGAGTGCTCGTATTTCCAAGAGGCGTAGTTGAGGATGTGCTGGTCAAGGTTGAAAAATTCATTTTCCCAGCAGATTTTATTGTCCTTGATATGGAGGAAGACGCAGACGTGCCAATCATCCTCGGGAGACCATTCTTGGCTACAGGTCGAACCATTATTGATGTATAAAAAGGAGAATTAACCATGAGGGTACAGGACCAAGAAGTAACATTTAATGTTTTCAAGACCATGAATTTCCCATATGATGAAAAGAAGGAGGAATGTTTCAGACTTGATGTGATACATAGTACCGTTCAGAACTTTGATGAAAGACAAAGTTCTACTGGCAAACTTAAAGCATGTCAATTACCTGTGGAGACTGAAGATAAAGCGCACTGCGTACTGAAAAAGCATATTCTTGCACTACAAGCAACAGAAGAGATAAAGTTCCACCAGCTCAACGAATTGGAGGAATTTCACATACAGCCTTTTGAGGATGCCAAATTATACAAAGAAAAGGCAAGAAAAGACATGATGAGAAGTTAGTGCGCATACAACTAGAACCAGGGCAGAAGGTACTGTTAAACAAATCAAGGGTGAAATTCTTCCCATGGAAGCCAAAATCACGGTGGTCAGGTCCATTTATGATCACCAAGTTTTACCAGATAGAGCTGTTGAGATACATGATCCTGACTCCAACAAAACTTTCAAGGTTAAAAACAAGCGTGTTAAGCACTACTGGGGAGAATCATTTGAGCGAAAAAAAGAAAGTGTCACACTTTCAGATCCAACCTAACGATCGAGAAGTCACGTCTAGCTGACGACTTTAAACTTAGCGCTCGCATGGAGGCAATGTTGGAGTTTCTATGGCCCCGAGGATCGAATATCAAGCAAGAAATAAACATGCAAATACATCAAGGAGTTGCGGAATACTCACATTGATCGGTTGAGCGACGCGCGAGGCAACAAAAATTTTATGCCTCTTCTTTACTGCTCACGACAGTGAGCTACTGGTTCCTCCAAGAATCGGCCATTGGTTGAGCTCCATCAAGCTCCAAGCTTCGTCAAACGATTCCAAGCTCATGGATGGACTTCCCTATCACCTTCGCATGTCTTTCGGAGTGCTTGCTCTTGATGATTTTGCCGCAAAATCATCACACTTTGTTTCTCTATCTCCTCCTTGGCTCTCGGCAGTGGGCTGCCAAACCAGAAGAAAAATGGCCCTTATGGGCGTGTTTGAGAAGAGAGAAAAGATAGGAGAGATGAGTTTTTGGTTGGTAAGGATTTGTGTATCTAATACACAATTGATTTTCAAAAAAATCAATTAATACTTTTACCAAAAAACAAGCCATAAATGCTTTCCATCAACTACACACATCACTTCCCATCAATCACTGAATAGTGATTGGCGTCAATCACTCAAAGTGAAAGACATCTATTACTTGATTGACGAATGATGTGACGCTATATGCGACTAGTGATTTGACGCTTGATTTGACTTGCGTGCCGAACTCGAATTCGAAATGCGAATGCACTCGCAAACAATCCCGGGCTCGGGTTCCGTAAATTTCCAAATTAACTAATTTTCCTTTGCGACGTAATTAAATGATTATGCCTAGCGAAATCACTATTCACGTCGCCAACGAATTAATTCTAAATTAACTCGTTCGCCCGAATTAAAATCTAATTTTAATTTCGCGTTGAAATCCAATTTCGTTTAATATATCGAATATATTAATTTATCGATAATTCCAAATTAATCGTTATCTCTCTTTAATTGATATTTTATCCCAGATAAAATATCTCCGCAATTAATCCCAGATTAATTTTCTCTCTCATTTAATTAATTAATCCCAGATTAATAAAAGTGCGAGTCATACGTCATCGGTGAATCTTCGGGAAGCGACCCATGAGATCCCCAGATATTTTGGCTGTAAATTCGGTCGTCGGACTATCCGAACACGTAAGTACCTAGTACTACGTTTATACCGATTTACAAGACAAGATTGGCTTCTAGCAAAGAACCATGCCTACCCAATTCACCAGAAATATCCTTACAAGAATATAAGGATCTATATCAGGCGTAGTATACGTAGTATTGTGTATTTCGATCCAGTATCGGATGATCACATGCAAGGCCTGGGGCTGGTACAGTGTCTGCCCCGTACGAAGCATATATCGGATTACGAGCAACTAGTCTCTTTATTATCGGATAATCATGACCAATTCATATTATCCCGACGGTTGCAACCTTTTTAGAGAACCAGTTCTGTATCCCTACGCGATCATCATCTCTATATGACTGGAGTGACACTTCCGTCTTGACATCACACCCAACACACTACGATTCTCAATATACACAGCAGAGGCGTACACATAACCTGTTAAAGCCCTGGACGACCACAACCAAAGTATATTGATTATCACAAGCATTAGCGGTGCAAGTCTCAGGTTAAGACCAAATACACCTACCATGATTTCGGATTTCCATAGAGACATAGTCATACTACCAATGGAATTCCGAGGGGGTCTATCCAGAGCGAAGCTATTTCCCGTACCATCGGTAAAACACAACCTCCTATTACACTTGCATGAGTATCCTATACCCAAATATATGAGAACTATGCCGATTGTGCCCTCACAACGCGCACAAGTGTAATACTAGTCTTTTACGCATTTATCGATGTCCAATCTCAATAATACTCTAACTAGGGATATTTAATGATTTATCCTTCGTGGACTGATACTGTCTCATATCATTCTCAATCCAGGAACAAATCATAAGGACCTCCTATCATTTATACATCTTGGTGATCTAATCACAAATGATAAGAGTGCAATCTCCTTTGTCACATAGTTAATTTGTACAACAACACCATGATCTGTACAAATAGTGACGCTATGGGTCATAATTGTCCAACAATCTCCCACTTGGCCTATAGCCAGTCACTCGAGTGTCTTACACCCGAATTATGTACGGTTGGCTCAAACTGCTGAGAAAAGGCTTTCGTCAGCGGATTTGCATGATTATCGTCTGATGCGATTTATATGATCATCACATCGCCACGATGTATGATCCGAACGAATCAGATGAATAGTCAAAGTATGTATCTGGATCGTTGATGAGACCATTAATTCTTTAGCTTGTGCTGAAGCCTAGCTCAGCCGCTAACAGAACTATATCTAATCTAATTAGATTTATTATTTACCCAAATGGCTTCTATTACTGCCTCAGCTGCACCAATAACCCGCATTTGTTGTTTATACGGTAACAGTATCTTGCTTGGAATATTTCCAGCTCACTGTTTCGTTATTCAAACTGTATAGTACCGTTGTTACGACTTATAGTCGTCTTATCGGTTAGGAAACTTGCTACAGTGATCCCAGTCACTTCAAGTTCTCCATCTCCATAGTATAAGACAGCATCCTTAGTTCTCTAAGATACTAAGTATGTTCTTAACTTCTATCCAGTGACTATCACTAGGATTGACCTGATTGTGAATTCATATGCTCAAAGCGTATGAGACACTAGGTCACGTACATTTTTCAATGTACGATTTCTCGGAGAGTTTCATGAAAGGCAAGCTTTCACCGATTTAATTATGGGAATATCATTTCCAAGAAATGACATATTATCATTATTTATAGGACATTTATTGTCAGTGCGCTCCCACTAACCTCCTTATAAACATAAGAATCATTTCGTTTTGAATTAAATCATAAACCATTATGATAACATCAAAATGATAATTCTAAGAACCTAATGCTTGCATCAATCCAAACATGGATCGAATAACCTGCAAACCTTGTTTGCTAGTTTTGGTACGACAAAACCGACAGGATGTTGTAACATCCTCCAAAAGGTCTCCTTTTCAGGAAAGCGATTTTCCCGTTTAGCTGTCATATTTCATAAATGAAACATGCAGCTTTAGCAAGCATTATCCAAATGAATTTACCATGGCAACAGGTAAAATGTTAAATCGTAATCAACACAATATTGATAACGATACCTTTCCGCTACAAGCCTAACTTTGTACGTTGGTATGTTGCCTTCCATGTATGTCTTCCTTGAAGACTTATATAATACCAATAGGCACAATGCCTTGTGGTACATCAACTAGTTTCTAAACTAAGTTGATATACATGGAATCCATTTCGGATTTATATGGCACTTTGCCATAATAGGGAGTCAATACCTTGTATCACTTCCTCATACGTAGTCAGTTGGTATACCTCAATAAGATAGACATCTTTTCTAGGTGAGATCAGAAACACATACCCCAGGTTGTTTTTAAAAACTCTCCGACATACGCGATTCTTGTGTATTCGAAGATTACTGGTATAGTTTCATCCTTGATGAACTATATGTGTTCCATTAAGGATCTGTGCCTAGAATAGTGTTACTCTGATTTTCATCGAGTTTTACTATCCTCCACTTTCCACTGCATATCGGTATTCCTCTCAGGAAAATCGCATGGTGAGCAACAATAAAATTGTTCTCTTGTGAGTTGTATATGTACTATACTTATGGTTTCCCTAGGACAAAGCAGCAGGCAAGTCAGTTCGCAGCTGGCGAGCCAGGTAAGTAAAAATGCATTGCATAAACTTTGATACGATTGTCACTGTTACATACTGCACAAGTACCATCAAAGTGGGGGCGACTGTAGGCACTGCATTTTTGTATATAATTCCCGATGATGAGTCTCACATGGAGACACTACCTCTTTAATTGTGGAAGTCGCGGGAACAGACGTCGGAAGGGAAGAGTCAAGAATTGACACATTGTTGGAATTATTTTTTTTGTTTATGCTTCGGGTTTGCTTGTTGGACCTCCGTTTCAAAAAAAATCCTTAGCCCAAACCCCCACAAACCACACACCAAGCCCACACATCATTAAACCAAACACCAAAGCCCACCAAATGGACCAAAGTCACGCCCAAACAAGACCCTAAGCTACACGCCCAAACACATTCCCAAATAACAAAAATCACATTAAACACATGCATAAATCAAGCCAAATCCACTTCCTAAATTAAAGAAATCCCATGGATCCTTTGCCTAATTAAACTAAATCATATCCCTAACTAAAAGAGAATAAATCAAATTAAATCAAATCACTTCCTAATTAAAAGATTTCCTTATCACATACTAATTTAAAAGATATTCCATTTAATGCACAAATCCTTTTCCTTCTCAAACAATGATAGCCTCCATCCCTTTGCCTATAAAAAGAACCCCTCACCAACACACTAATGGGGGGGCCACCGAGCATTCATGCATATTCACAGAAGAAACATCAAAGCTCATTCACGTAAATCTCCCTCACACACAAGCCTCCATTGCCGTCCAAACAATATCCCTAAAACCTTTCATTACCGTGAACAATATCCTCACAAACAGCCCCCACGTCTGCGCACCTTCTGCCCACAAACACCCTTCTCATTCACGCATCAACTGCCTAGACATTCACGCACAAAACCCCACTGAAATACCCCTCATTACACGCACAAAACCCTAGTGAAACACCTCACACCCTGCAGCAGAACACCCTTACTTACCAGCCCCAAACTGCTGCACCACATCCTTTGAAACACTGCACAAACTACCCAAAAAACTGCCAGTGGTTGCCGCACAAACTACCCAAAAACTGCCACTGATTACCGCACAAACTACCCAAGAACTGCCAGTGTTCGCCGTTAAAATATCCCCCCAGAAAACTGCCAGTTCACCTTGAAAACCCCCAACAAAAACTGTCCAGAATCCACATCAAAAGATCCGTCAAAATAGTGACCAAACCGCAGCCCCAAACCCTCCAAAAACTGCATAAACAGTAGCCTGAACTACCAAAAAACAGTGACCAGAAAATACATAAAAAACAGCAGTGAAACGGAGTGAAAATAGTAGCCCAAACAGCGAAACATCGAGGGAAAATGTTGGATTAGTAAACCGAAAGAGTTGCAGAGCATTCACCCTTCCAACGGCCATGTAACGCGCTTCGAGAGACGGAAAAAGAGGTTAGACCTGAGGGCACCTTCTTTATTTATTTTCTTTCTTTTTTTTATATATTTTAATATATTATCGCTTGAGAGTCGTTTGTTGATGCATGATGTGAATTCCGGATGAACGGAATGCGTGTTCTCTTTTGTGGTATATCGGATGGAAACTCTGACGTAAATTCCGTAGCCGAATCCGAATGGACGGTATTGCGGTTTGCACTCGGGATACAATGCCACGTACCACTTGAGAGACACACGTATTTTGTTTCATCCAACCTTGTATTTAAGCATGATTTAGTCTAGTATGTTATTTATTTTTTAAGTATGATTAGGTTACTTTTTATGCATGGTTTAGTTGTTTATCTTAAGCATGATTAGTTATTTATTTTGCGTTTGAAAATTGCATTATGTTTAGGTTGTTATTTGTTTTCCGCATTATATAATTGAAGTATGTTCATGAGATTTTCGTGTGATATTGTTTGCTTGCCGTTATGATGATTTACTTTTCAAGCATGCAAACATAGACATAGGATTTACTTTGACGAATGTGAACTAGATCTAAGTTACTCTTGAACATATATGTTGCGTAGATTCGGTTAATTCATTTCATAAATCATATCATTACAAGTGGCATAAGTAAGGGACCATTCTGAACCCAATGGTTTGAGGTCTTCCCTTGCGAGGGGTGAGTGCGGCCTTAAATCATTTTCCCGGTTCACCACCGGGTAGTGACTCCATGTTATTTCTCCAGTTTAGTTCCCCCGCAGGCTATTCCGTACTCCCAACTAGGCCGCGAGCCTAGAACAGCGTCACCGATTTCTGTGTCCTATAGGAATGTATCGACTACATTGAAAAACCATTCCGATTCAAATCAACACCACCAGTTGAAAGCTTGGAATTGCCAAAGAAAGATCGAATCAAGCCTTTGATTGAAGAACCACCACAGCTAGAGTTGAAGTTACTTCTGAGCCATCTCAGGTATGCATTTCTTGGAAACTCTTCTGAATTACCTATTATTATTTCTTCTTCACTAATATTGGAGCAGGAAGAAAAGTTGCTGAGAGTATTACGAGAGCACAAAAGAGCCATTGGCTGGACTATAACAGACATTCGAGGCATTAGTCCATCATTTTGCATGCACAAGATTCTGATGAATGATGAGTACAAACCCACATTGGAGCATCAACGGAGACTCAATCCAATCATGAAGGAGGTCGTAAAGAAAGAAATCATGAAATGGTTGGATGCTGGCATCATTTACCCATCTCATATAGTACTTGGGTGAGTCTTATGCAGTGTGTGCCGAAGAAAGGATGAATCATTGTGGTTACCAATGAAAAGAACGAGTTAATCCCAATTAGAACGGTGACTGGATGGAGAGTATGCATGGAGTACCGAAAGCTGAATAAAGCAACACGGAAGGACCATTTTCCGCTGCCATTCATTGATCAGATGCTGGATAGACTGGCGGGACATGAGTTCTATTATTTTCTGGACGAATATTCAGGGTACAATCAGATTGCCATCGCACCAGAAGATCTGGAGAAAACTACATTTACATGTCCCTATGGTACTTTTGCTTTCCGTAGGATGCCATTTGGATTATGTAATGCTCCTGCCACATTTCAGCGTTGCATGATGGCCATATTCTCAGACATGCTGGAGCAAAGTATGGAGGTTTTCATGGATGACTTCTCTATGTTTAGAGACTCTTTTGACCACTGCTTGCAAAATTTGGAACAAGTGTTACAAAGGTGCGAAGATACAAACCTGGTACTCAATTGGGAGAAATGCCACTTCATGGTGCAGGAAGGCATTGTTCTTGGACACCAGATCTCACAAAAGGGAATCGAGGTAGACAAAGTAAAGATTGAAACAATTGAAAAACTACCTCCACCGACATCAGTAAAAGGGATTCAGAGCTTTCTTGGACATGCATGTTTTTACAGGAGATTTATCAAAGACTTTTCCAAGATTGCTAAACCTCTGTGCAATCTTCTGGAGAAGGATCTGCCTTTCAACTTCACCAAAGAATGTCAGGAAGCTTTTGAGATCTTAAAACAAAAGTTGATTTCTTCTCCCATCATTGTAGCACCAGACTAGACCCTTCTATTTGAAGTGATGTGTGATGCTAGTGATTTTGCTGTAGGTGCAGTTTTGGGACAACGCAAAGCAAAGATTTTCCACACCATTTACTACTCCAGCAGAACTCTGAATGAAGTTCAACTCAACTACACAACCACTGAAAAGGAGTTGCTCGCAGTTGTGTACGCTTTTGACAAATTTCGGTCCTATCTGCTTGGTCCTAAAGTGGTGGTCTACACAGATCATTCAGCAATCAAATATCTGATCACGAAGAAAGATGACAAACCCAGATTGATCCGTTAGATACTTCTTCTGCAAGAATTTGAAGTGGAGATTCGAGACAGGAAAGGGACAGAAAACCAGGTGGCAGATCACTTATCGAGGCTCGAGAGTGGAGAAATAGCTGGCAAAGAACTGTCAATCAAAGAAACTTTTCCAGATGAACATCTGTTCGCCATGAAACAGCAAGATGCCCCTTGGTATGCTGACTATGTCAACTATATTGTGTCAGTAAATTGGCCGTTGGAATGGACAACTCAGCAACGGAAGAAATTCTTCAAAGAAGTCAAGCACTATGTCTGGGATGAGTCGTACCTGTTCAAATGGTGTGCTGATCAATTATTGAGACGGTGTGTTCCACAGAAGGAGGTCAACAGTGTTTTGCAACACTGTCATTCATCACCATATGGCGGACACTTCAACGGAAATAAAACTGCAGCCAAAGTCCTACAATCAAGTTTGTTATGGCCCACTCTTTTTAAAGATGCTTATCTTTTTGCTCTTCAATGTGACAGGTTCCAGAGAATGGGGAATATTTTGAAGAGAAATGGAGGACCGTTGCAAAATATTCTGGAAGTAGAGATATTCGATGTGTAGGGTATAGATTTCATGGGACCATTTGTTCCATCATTCAGAAACCTGTACATCTTGGTTGCTGTAGACTACGTCTCCAAATGGGTTGAAGCAATTGCACTACCATCCAATAATTCAAAAGTGGTGATCAAATTCCTGAAAAAAACATTTTCACTCGGTTCGGAACACCTCGGGCAATTATCAGTGATGGTGGCTCACATTTCTGCAACATATACTTTGATGCACTCATATCCAAATACAGAGTTACTCACAAGGTTGCAACTGCTTATCATCCACAGTCAAATGGACAGGTTGAAGTTTCAAATAGAGAAATCAAAAGAATATTGGAGAGAACCGTTGGATCAACAAGGAAGGACTGGTCAATAAAACTGGATGACACATTATGGGCCTATCGGACATCTTACAAGACAGCCATTGGTATGTCCCAATATCGATTGGTGTTTGGGAAAGCATGTCATCTGCCAGTTGAGCTTGAACACAAGGCGTATTGGGCACTGAAGAAGTTGAATCTTGATCCACAAGCTGCAGGAGAGAAAAGACTTCACCAACTCAACGAATTGGAGGAATTTCGCTTACAGGCTTATGAGAATGCCAGAGTGTACAAAGAAAAGACCAAAAAATGGCACGATCGAAAAATAGTGCACAGACAGTTGAACCAAGGCAGTAAGTGTTGTTGTATAATTCATGGTTGAAACTTTTCCCTGGAAAGTTGAAATCAAGGTGGTCAAGTCCATTTTTGATCACTCAGGTTTTACCATATGGAGCTGTTGAGTTATTGGATCCCAACACCAATGAAACATTCAAGGTTAACAGTCAGCGTGTCAAGCACTACTGGGGAGAATCATTTGAGCGACAAAAAGAAAGTGTCACAATTTCAGATCCAGCCTAACGTTCGAGAAGTCACGTCTAGCTGTCGACGTTAAACTTAGCACTCGCAGTGAGGCAACCTATGCAATTTGTGTATATATTGTGATCTGGTGTGTTTTATTTTTGTGTGTTTAATTTTTGAAGGTAAAGTCATTTCACGATGGAATAAGTTCTAGTAAATCTTCACAAGCAATTTCCTTCTCTCCCTCAAAAATCTCTGATGAAAGTTTACAAAGCTCACTTGGAATGGATGAGATTACTAACTATCCATGGTGTTCCTAATGATATTCGTTGGGTAATTGAAGCACGGGTCCGATTGGCAAGTGAGTCTTCTGACTCTTTTATTTCACATCTGCCTGGTTTTGGAAGAAGCACCTATGCAAAGAAACGTAGAGCTAAGCAAATGGGTGTTTATTATAAATGTGCATGCTGGAATTGCAATACTCATTGTCGTTCTTTAGGAATGGTGTCTGATAATCGCGAAGACAAAATTAAATTCATTAGGGATGGCTTGAGTAAGGAGTCTGTAGATAATATATCTTCGACTCTTAAGATGCATCCCAGTGGATATGTTCATATAGCCATTCGCAAATTACAAACACAATTCCAAAAAGAAAGACAACAATTAAGTCTCGGGAATCTGACTCAAAAAGACCTTGTTTGCCAATTTATAAGAAAATTGGATGGGAAGCTTGTCCCTGACGCATAGACGTTAATTAAGTCGTAAATATTTATAAATATTATATCTCTTTGTCTTTTCCTAATAATTGTAATTTGTTTTGTGGTTTTCGTTTATTTTCTTCGACAGGATCCAGACCTTTTTGACTATCACGATTTATTTTACTGTTAACTAATAATTGTCATTTGGCAGGTACTAGTGCTATTATTTTACTCACCATTTTCAGGTGTTATAAATTCAACTCATCATTGCACTTTTGAAGACATCCAGAGTAAAACATGGAAGCCACTTCAAGAAGACGAGTTGAAAACATCTGTATGTTTTGCGGTACTAGTGTTGGTGTTAAGCCACAATACGTAGAGGTAGCACATGAATTGGGTCGAGTCTTAGCTGCAAGGAATATGCATGTAGTATATGGCGGAGGCAATCTTGGACTTAAGGGGATCGTTTCAAAGCTGTACAGGAAGGAGGCGGTCACGTTTTGGGAATCATCCCAAAACCCTTGGCAGAAGCAAATCTTATTGGACCATCAAACGGAGAGGAACTGATCGTGCTAGGTATGTCTGAACGACTGGTAGAAATGATTAACCGTGCTGATGTTTTTATTGCTTTGCCAGATGGCTTGGGTATATTGGAGGAAATTTTACAGTATTATCTTGGGCGAACCTTTACATACTGTGGACAACAAAACCTGGGCGACGCATGATGTCCCAAGCTCACGGTGGTCGGGAGTACGGAGTAGCCACGGGGGACTAAACCGGAGAATAATGTAGTCGACACCCGGTGTGAACCGGGAAAATGAGATTTAAGGCCGCACTCACCCTCGCAAGGGAAGACCTCAAACCGTTGGGTTCGGAATGGTCCCTTACTTATGCCACTTGTAATGAAAGGATTTATATAATAATTTAATCAGGCTTAAGTAACACTTATTTCCAAGAGTATCATGCTTCTAAATTCATATGTACAAAATAAAACTTACACCTAAATTTACATATGTTTCACATCTAAGATTGCATGCTTGAAAGTACATCAAAGTAGCGACGAACATACAACTTTATTGGCATATTATATTCAAGAAAACACAAGCACACATACTAACCACACAAGCACACATGTGAGCACCTTCCCAAGTGGTACGTGGAATTGTATCCCAAGTACAGACCGTACTACCGTCCATCGGAATCGGCTACGGAATTTATGTCTGGGTTTCCATCCGATATACCACAAGAAATAATACTCAAATATATCATGACATAGGTATATGAATTGTAATATGTAAACACATTGTACTCATACATGTGGGGAATGCAGATGAATGACACCAACACAATCTTGCGTAATACAGAGGGGCAATCAGGTTCATCATACGTAGGGATAGCTACTAGGAAAACTATGCATGAAATTGTGATGAAAAGGACTCAGTTCAGTGGGTGCGCGTTCGCGTAGCGTTTGAAAATGCGTTCGAATGGTAAACAGAAGGTTTGCATTCGTATAGGTTCTAGAACGTGTTCGAACGGAACCAGACCTGATGCGTGATAAGACTAAGAAAGTACGTGCGCGTTCGCGTAGCGTTCGAGAACACGTTCGAACGGTAAACAGAAGGTTCGCGTTCGTATAGCGTTCGAGAACGCGTTCGAACGAAACCAGACCTGATGCGTGATAAGACTAAGAAAGTGCGTGCGCATTCACATAGCGTTCGAGAACGCGTTCGAATGGTAAACAGAAGGTTCGCGTTCGTGTAGCGTTCAAGAACGCGTTCGAACGGAACCAGGCCTGATGCATGCAACACAAAGAATAAAGCAATAATGTCAAGCTCAGTATGTCCGATTGAACGTATTTGCATTCAACCGAACACACATCAACCGGCGCAGCAAAGCATCGTGGTAAAGGGCTTTAACCCCTCCCTATAGGGGATCTTTCATTGCACTTACTAAGCCCATGCGCTCGATTGAATCATGCATACAAAGAATTAAAAAACAATAATATCAAACTTAGTATGCCCGATTGAACGTATCTTACATTCAACCGAACACACATCAACCGGCGCTGCAAAACATCGTGGTAAATGGCTTTAACCCCTCCCCATAGGGGATCTTTCATTGCACTTACTAAGCTCATGCGCTCGATTGAATCATGCATACAAAGAATTTAAAAACAATACTATCAAACTTAGTATGCCCGATTGAACGTATCTTGCATTCAACCGAACACACATCAACCGGCGCGGCAAAGCATCAGTGGTAAAGGGTTTTAACCCCTCCAAATAGGGGACCTTTCATCGCACTTACTAAGCCCATGCGCTCGATTGAATCATGCATAAATAAGCAACATGCAGAATTCAAGTGACGAAAAAAATATAAACCAAAGCAACACAAAACAAAAGGGTGCCGTTTACTCAAGCGGTACTCAAGCGGTACGTGGAGTTGTATCCCGAGTACAGATCATACTACCGTCCATTCGGAATCGGCTATGAAATTTATGTCCGGGTTTCCATCCGATATACCGCGAGAGTTGACACATCTCTCATTTTATTCCAAAGCCACAACATACAACATCTCATAATTCATGCATATTTATCTACTCAAGGGCCACAACATGCATTTCAACATGACAATCATGCAAGCAATACTCAATAAATAATACAAATAAAACGGAAAACGAGTATGAAAATACCCTCAGGTCTAACCTTTTTGCCAACTTTCAGGCTTGCGTTTCACGGACGTCGGAAGGGTACAGCTCCTCAACTTCTCCGGTTCACTGGTTTAGCGTCCTAGCTCATTGTTTTGCTGTTTTGCTTGATGTTCGGTCTCTGTTCTGCTTTGTTGGCCTCTGCTTTGCTGCTCACTGTTCAGGTCACTTGTTTTGACGTTTCAACGGACTGTTCCGAGTGTTTTTGTGGGTTTTTAGTGTAGTCTTGTGTGATTATTTTAAGGATTATGAATGCAGTTTTTTATGTTACTGTTTTGAGGATTTTAGGGACTGTTTTAAGAGGATTTGGCTGCGGTTTGGGGGTGTATTTTCGGTGATGTGTGGGGAGTTTATGGAGGTGGTTTTAGTGATGGTTAGGGGCTGTTCGGGATGTATTTTGGTCAAGGCAATGAGGGTTCTTTGTTTGTGATCTTCGGTTATTGAGAGCGAGGAGGAGTTGTGTCAATAAGCTTGGGTGTGTTTCTTGTGTGAATGAACTAGGAGAGGCTTTTCTTGTATGAATGAGCTAGGGGCCTGCATGTCTTGGTTATGGGTTGTTTATATAGAGAATGGCTAGGGCTTCACCTTGTCTCACAAGGAAGGGATTTGATTTTGTGTTGAGCAAGGAAAGTCAAAGATTGAGGGGGGACAAATTTGGTTAGATTAGGATACAAAATATTTAATTTGTTATGATTGATTTTAATTAGGCATGATATTGTTAAGTTGGTATAATATATTTGATTTATCTTTATTAGGCATGCAATTTCTTTAATTTGTGTAAGTATTTTTATTATTTTGGTAGGTGATTATTTAGATTTTATTTGTTTTATTAATTGGTATATGACTAATTAATTATTTATTTTAATTACATTATCTAATTATATTTATTTAATTCCCATGTGTTTTAAATGTGTTTTATTAATTGGGATGTGTTTTATGGGCTTTGGGGTGCTAATTGGGCTGGGGTGCGAGGCTAGCAGCAAAACCAGAAATACCGACGCCGTTCGAACGCCCATTCGAACGCTACACGAACGCCCACAATCTGCCTGACGTTCGAACGAAGTAACGAACGCAGCACTAACGAAGACAGTGAACTTGTGAAATGAATCTGATGACGTACTTATTCTGAATTTCCCCTTCCGACCTCCGTTTCCCGCAATATCCTTAACTAAAAAGGTAGTGCCTCCAACTGAGACTCATCATCGGGTTTCACATGCGAAAATGCAATGCCTACAGTCGCCCCCACTTTGATGGGACTTGTGCAGTGTGTGACTTTGAACAATCCTATCAAAGTTATGCAATGCATTTTCACTTACCTGGCTCGGCTGCTGCCTCGAGCTGAGTTGGTGCTGCAGTGGACCTCGATCCTGGGACGCATCCCAATAACTGCAACCGACAACGGGGGCACCTCGACCCTGGGCACCTCGACCCAACACCGCTGACAATAGGGACCTCGCCCTTGAACTGATGATGTAGTGGGCACCTCGACCCTGGGCACCTCGACCCGGAACTACAACTGACAACGGGGGAACCTCGACCCTGGGCACCTCGACCCAACACCGCTGACAATAGGGACCTCGCCCTCGAACTGATGATGTAGTGGGCACCTCGACCCTGGGCACCTCGACCCGGAACTACAACTGACAACGGGGGCACCTCGACCCTGGGCACCTCGACCCAACACCGTTGACAATAGGGGCCTCGCCCTCGAACTGATGATGTAGTGGGCACCTCGACCCGGAACTACAACTATCAACGGGGGCCTCGCCCTCAAGCTGATATGGGCCTCGCCCCCAAGCCGACATGATATGGGCCTCGCCCCCAAGCTGATATGGGCCTCGCCCTTGGGACTCATCCCAAAAACTGAAATTGCGTTGACGCTGCTTGGCTCATTTCTGCCGCTTTTCCTTTCTTCGAACCTGCGAACACAAAACAAAAACAAACACGAAGAGAATGCAATGTTACGTGTATGCATGAATGATTTTCTTATTCCGTTGGGTTAGGTCTTCTGCCAAGTCCCGTGGTGACTGCTCGGTCTTCTCTCCCTCAGGCAAAGTATTGCTTCAATCTGTCTACGTTGATCGGCTCGGTGAACTCGTTCCCCTCCAAGTCTGATAGCTTCACTGCTTATTTCCCATTACCTTCTGCACTATGTAAGGTCCTTCCCAGTTTGGTCTGAATTTTCCTCTCGGATCTGTCGTCGACGGCCTCGATTGCTTAAGTACCAAATCACCCTTTCTGATCTTGGTGGGACGTACTTTCTTGTTGAATGCTCGGGCTAGTCTCTTCTGATACAACTGCATGTGATACAAAGACTTCGTTCTCTTCTCATCCAATAGTGCTAACTGATCAAACCTCTGTGCGGCCCAATCCTGTTCCGGTAATTCTGCCTCTGTTAATACCCTCATAGACTGTATTTCCACTTCTACCGGCAATACTGCTTTCATTCCATAGACCAAAGAGTAAGGTGTGGCCCATGTTGCTGTTCTTACTGATGTTCTGTACCCCCACAAAGCATACGGTAATTTCTCGGCCCAATCTCTGCAATTTTCTGTCATCTTGGCTAAAATGTCTTTATAGTCTTGTTGGCTGCCTCAACTGCCCCATTTGCCTGCGGCCTGTACGGTGATGACTTGTGGTGGCCTATCCCGTACCTCTGTAACATTGCCTTCGTCTCTCCTTGAAACTGAACCCCGTTGTCTGTCACTACATGATGCGGCATACCATACCGACAAATGAGGTTCCGAGCTATAAACTTTGCCATGCTGTTTTGCTGTAACATTACGGAATGATTCGGCTTCCACCCACTTCGAGAAGTAATCCACTGCCACTACTATGAAGCGATGCCCATTTGATGCATTCGGTCGAATTTCCCAATCATATCAATCCCCCATGCTGAGAAAGGCCACGGCTCTGACAACCCGTGCAACTCTGTGTGCGGTAAGTGATTCAAATTACCATGTGCTTGACAGTCATGACAGTGCTTCACCATCTTCGCGCAATCTGTTTCCATGGTTGACCAATAAAAACCTTGTCTCACTATCTTGCGGGACAGATTCAACCCGTTCATGTGCGGACCACATACCCCGGCGTGTATTTCTTCCATTACATGCTGAGCTTCTTCTTTTCTCAAACACTTCAACTGAATACCGTTTGCTTGCCTCTTGTACAGTTCCCCTTTCAAAGTCACATACTGGGAAGCTAACTTCTGAATGGCTATTCTGTCTTTTCTGCCTGCCCCTTCCGGGAGTTCACCATGTTCCAGATATCTCTGAATGTCATAATACCAAGGTTTACCGTCGTCGACCTCAACTTCCAGAATTCTTTCTATCTCATAAACAGGTCTGCTCGCTGTTGTCAGTATCAACGGTCTCATCACTAACTTTTCTGGATTCTCCCAAGTTGCTGCAAGTGTAGCCAATGCATCTGCCATCTGATTCTCTTCTCTCGGTAAGTGCTGAAACTTACACTCGGGGATAACCTGTGCCAACTTTCTGAGGTGAAAAAGGTAAGGTTTCAACCGTTCTTCTTTCAATTCCCACTCTCCTCGCATCTGCTGGACTACCAACATAGAATCTCCGTAGACTTCCACACTCCCGGCCTTCAAGGCTATCAATGCTGTCAAACCAAAAGCACATGCTTCATACTCGGCCATGTTGTTAGTTACTCTGAATGTCAACCTCTTGGCCAAAGGCAAAGTCTCTCCCTCGGGGTTACTATCACGATTCCAATTCCGGCTCCCTTGTAATTCACTGCTCCGTCAAAATACATCTTCCATCTCTGAACTGTTATTGCTTGGATCTCTTCATCTGGAAATTCAAACTTATACTGATCCCCCTCAACAGGTTGCAATGCCAGAAACTCTGCTACTGCTCGCCCTTTGATCACTTTGGAGGTGAGATACTCAATGTCAAACTCTGTCAGCAATACCAACCATCTGCCCAATTTCCCACTAGTGAAGGCACCGAGTGAAGATACTTCAGAGGATTTTCCTTGGCCACTATCTGGATCTTGTATGACTGGAAATAATGCCAAATTTTCTGGAAGCCCATACCACTGCGAGACAGATCTCTCAACTTCCTGATATCGAGCCTCATACGGGAGCATCTTCTTACTCAGATAGTAAACTGCATGCTCTACCCCTGTCTCATCTGCCTGTACCATCATTGCCCCCAGTGCTTCTGATTCTATAGCCAAATACAATATCAAAGGTCTGCCCGGTCTCGGAGGTTTCAATACAAGAGGCTTTACCAAGTATTCCCTGATTTTGTCGAAGGCTATCTGACAATGTTCATTCCATCTCATTGGCTGATCTTTTCTCAACAGTTTGAAGATAGGCTCACATACTGATGTCAACTTGGCAATGAACCGACTGATGTACTGAATCTTCCCCAAGAATGCTGTGACTTCTTTTTCTGTCTTTGGTGCAGGCATTTCTGTGATTTCCTTGATCTTTTCGGAGTCTACCTCTATTCCTCCCATTCCCACTGTATGACCAAGCAATTTCCCTTATGTCACCCCAAACACACATTTCTTGGGATTTAGCCGCAGGTTGTATCTGTCAACCCTCTGAAGGAACCTTTCCAGTGCTTCAATATGCCCACTCTTGTCTCTGATTTTACCATCATGTCATCCACATACACCTCAATCTCTTTGTGCATCAAGTCGTGGAAAAGTGTAGTGGCCATCCGCTGATAAGTAGCCCCCGCATTCTTAAGCCCAAACGGCATAACCTTGTAACAATAAGTACCCCACTCAGTAACAAATGCAGTCTTATGTTTGTCTTCCTCAGCCATGAGAACCTGATTGTAACCTGAAAATCCATCTGCAAATGAATACATAGCAGATAAAGCCGCACTATCAACCAGAACATCTATATGCGGCAGAGGAAAATCATCTTTCGGACAAGCCTTGTTGAGATCTCTGTAGTCTACACACATTCTGACCTTCCCATCTTTCTTCGGCTCGGTACTATGTTAGCCAACCATTCAGGATACTTTACTACTTCCAGGAACCCCACATCTATCTGTTTCTTAACTTCCTCTCTGACTTTCTCAGCCCATTCTGGTCTCATCCGTCGGAGTTTCTGTTTTACTGGCCTCATATTTGGATAAGTTGGTATTGTGTGCTGGGCAATGTTTCTGTCTACCCCAGGCATGTCCTCATAGGACCAAGCAAACACTTTGGCATATCTGACCAACACTTCTTCTAGTTTCTCCCTCTCTTCGGAGGTTACTTCACTTGCAATCAGAATTTCCTTGGGGTTCTCAAGTGTACCCAAGTTAAATGCAATAGTTCTGGCTGAACTGATGTCAAATATGCTTGATTCGTGCAGAGTGTAATGGAAATGACTCAGGCAAGTAAGCAAAAGAAATGTCTTTATTATTGGATAATGCGGAAGTACATTCAAACAAATCAGGAAGGTAAATGTCTTCATCATCTATAGACACTTCTTCCTCTGCAATCAGATCTTCCTCAGGCTTTTCGTCCTCTCCCAGAGTCAGGCTCTCCAACTTCATCAGTTCTTCCTCCCAATTCTCTTCTTCTTTCTTCACCATTTCTTCAACTATCATCTTCTTACCCAACATATCCTGGAAGATCTCAAACCCAGGTACCACAATTCCATTAACTTCCACAGGTTCAGGCTCCCCTTGATATCCTGAAGCTTTCACAAAACATTCCATCAGTTTCAGGCCCTTTTTCTTGACCTTTGGCTTTTCTTCATCAGACTTGTACCCCAAACCCTTCCGAGTAGTCTGTCCTCTGAAATCTGGTAATTTTGAACCTTTACCCGGCTCAAACTTCATTTTCTCCATAATCCTAGCCACCCTAGGATCCACCCACTCCTCAAAAGTAGCTGACACCTGAAACCTCGTGAAAGGTTGTATCTCCAAGGCAGCCACGACATTATCTAACTCAGCCCGGATGGTAACAACTTCTCCCTCATACGGGAACTTGATCATCTGATGTAAAGTGGAAGGCACGCCCCCAAGTTTGTGAAACCAAGGCCTTCCCAACAACAAGGCAAAAGTAGCCGGGATGTCCAGTACTGTGAACTCAACCTCATCTTCAATCGGTCCTACCTTGACCATAGCCACAAAGGTACCCTCGACTCCCCTTTTACTGTCATCATAAGCCTTAATAGTCATACTGGAGGGGTCCAAGTCTGTTGCTTTCATACCCAATCTCGCCAGAATTTTCAGCGGGCACACATTGATGGACGAATCGTCATCCACCATTACACATGAAGTTCTCTTGCCCCTCACCTCGGCTCTGATAAATAGAGGCCTATTATGATTTCTCCCCTCCGCCGGGAGTTCATCCTCAGAAATAGATATCTGCAAAGCTTTTTTCTGAACCGACCCAACAAACATTGCAGGGTTGGCGTCTTCCGGTAGCATAATCTTGCTCAAGGCCTCAACCATAGCCTGCCTATGCTCCCGAGATGCACATAACAGTTCCCAGATACTCACTTGTGCTATAGTCTTCCTCAATTGCCTCAGTACTATATCCCCCTCAGTATTTTCTGCAGTCTCAACCACTTCTCTACCATCTGTCAAAACTTCCTTACCCTTCTCCGCCATATCATTGTAGAAACGACCATTGCGCGTCATTCCCCTTACTTCTTCCTCATCACTGCTAGAGAAATCAAGCCAAAAGTTTTTCCCCTGCTCAAACTCATCTTCACTAGTACTATCCCAGATTCCCAGGCAAAAGGCTTGAGGGTGAAAGGATTTCAGGACAAGGTCTTCTGGGAGGCCAGAATTGATCATATAGGCTGGTGGTGGTACGGCACGGTAGTTGGGTAAGGGGTTTCTGTGTGTGTCAGGCTGTTCTATTTCTGGGTCAGGTATTTTCTTGGAGTCTATCAGGTCTTGGATTTCATGGCGGAGTCGGGCGCAGTTGTCGGTGTCATGGCCATTTTGTTGGTGAAAGTGACAGTAAAGGCTTAGGTTATAATGTGATGGTAGGGGATTGGGTAATGGTTTGGCTTCCAAGGGTTTTAAGAGCCCTTGCCTCTTCAATTTCTCTAGCACCTTGGACAGGGGCCTTCCCAAGTTGGAAAATTGCTGGTTCCGGATAGCAGCAATCTCAGCAGAAACGGGCTTTGTTCCCGATGTTCCCCCAATGGGTCTCTTGTTCAGACCATAGAATTTTCTATTTTCCGCCTCTTCGTCTTCAATGTCCATGACAGTCTCCCTCAACTGCCGAAAGTCTGTAATCATGGAGGTCATCCTCCTCAACTTGCTGTAAATGGAGGGCCTGGTGCCCTTGATAATCATTTTAATCTGGTCCTTCTCCGAGGGCCTAGTCTGCATCTTCAATAACTGACCCCTCCACCGGTCCACATACTCCTTAAAACTCTCCTCCGCTTTCTGCTTAACATTCTCCAGATCACGGAGTGACAGATCGATCTCTAGGTCAGTGACATACTGCTTCAGGAAAGCATCGGCCAACTCCCTCCAATCTTCCTTCACTTTCTTCTCCAAACTGTGGTACCATACCACGGGAGCTCCTTCAAGCGACATTCCAAACATTTTCTGCACTTGGCGCTGAGATAAGCCAACTGAACTCATGACTGATACAAACTGTCGGAGATGCACCCTTGGATCCCCATTCCCGTTAAACTTAGCCATATCAGGCATCTTGAACTGTGCCGGCAACTGTTCCTCGAAAGTCAGTGTGTCATAATCCAGCAAATCCTCATTCTTACCCCTCATCTTGCGGGTAACCGACTCAACATGATCCCGAAGTTTCTGTAACTCTGCCTGAGACCCAGATACTCTGTCTGCTGCATACTCTGCCATATCATCATCAAAAGTGGGGATATCATCCCCCAACCCATTCGGAGGCTCCTCACGCCTCACATTCTCAGAAATTCCCCCAGCACGGGGCACAGCCATACCAGCCACATCAGTAGTCAAAGCTTGCAACTGTTCAGTGACCTTGGCGAGACTGTTCTCTAACTGATCCATTCGGGATACCTCATTACCAGATTCACTCATGACTGTTACTGTTCTTTTAATGAGCCTTGTCCCTTCTCTAACCCAAACGGTATCTATGATGTCTTTTTGAGACATAGAGGTGTTAACATGATATATGTATGCATGAGGTGCATGAGATGCAGGTAACATATATAACATACTAAATTAAAATTAAAATTTTCAAACAAATCGGACTGTTATCATTTTAGAAGCTTTCGGGCTAATTGTTATAGGAGTGAACTCATCCCAGTTTAAATGGCCCAATGAGTTCACATCTCATGACAAAGAGCCCGACTAAATCCAAATGGTAACGTTCCGAACACAAGCATAAAGTGGCCCATCAACACTTAGAAGTCTTTGGCCCAACCGTCATAAAATACGTTCTTGTCCCAGTTTAAATGGCCCAACAAGTCCATATCTTATGACAAATGGTCCAAATGGATCCAAACGACGATGTTCTCACACACAAGCATAAAAGATAATGCAAACATAAAGTAATAATTTCTACGGAATGGCCTATCAACATTTCAGAAGTTTTGGGCCCAATGGTCATAAGGTACGAACTCGCCCCAGTTTAAATGGCCCAGCAAGTCTGCATTTCTGACAATGGTCCAACTGCATCCAAATGAGGATGGTCCACTAGCACATACTCAAGGAAATAATTGTTACTTTAACCATGCAAACCCGGTCTTATGGGTGGGTTCGCAGGAGTATAGATAAAGGCTCTCGTCGGTGAATGATGGCCCACAACTAGGTCTCCACAATCAAGGGTTCGAGCAACCAAGTGAGCGCACCCTTTTTATACACTAAGGTATTTGCCAATGAGCTATGGTGTGTGACGGACTGTCAAATGGATTTTCCATTGTAGATTCCCCAGAGGGAAGGTGGAGCGAGGCTCACTTAAATACCCAAGCCTCTTAGGCTCTTATCGCTTGATGTCAGGAATAAACAACGAGTCCTCCAAATTAGTCCATCACAATAGGCTAAGAGTAGATGGCCATATAGGTGCCTTCACAGTTTTTCCTTCTAGAAATGTAGTGAATGAAGGAAGACACCAAACCATTACCTAGCCTTAAAATGCCTTTGATTAAACCCTCATTTTATCCACTATAGACACGGTCAATTAAAACATAAATCCAACCATTACAAGACAATATTCGGGGCCGATTCTCTATCCCCAGTGGAGTCGCTAGACTGTGGACAACAGAACCTGGGCGACGCATGCTGTCCAAGCTCGCGGCTTGGTCGGGAGTACGGAGTAGCCACGGGGGACTAAACCGGAGAATAATGGAGTCGCCACCCGGTGTGAACCGGAAAATGAGATTTAAGGCCGCACTCACCCCTCGCAAGGGAAGACCTCAAACCGTTGGGTTCGGAATGGTCCCTTACTTATGCCACTTGTAATGAAAGGATTTATATAATAATTTAATCAGGCTTAAGTAACACTTATTTCCAAGAGTATCATGCTTCTAAATTCATATGTACAAAATAAAACTTACACCTAAATTTACATATGTTTCACATCTAAGATTGCATGCTTGAAAGTACATCAAAGTAGCGACGAACATACAACTTTATTGGCATATTATATTCAAGAAAACACAAGCACACATACTAACCACACAAGCACACATGTGAGCACCTTCCCAAGTGGTACGTGGAATTGTATCCCAAGTACAGACCATACTACCGTCCATTCGGAATCGGTTACGGAATTTATGTCTGGGTTTCCATCCGATATACCACAAGAAATAATACTCAAATATTATCATGACATAGGTATATGAATTGTAATATGTTAAACACATTGTACTCATACATGTGGGGAATTCAGATGAATGACACCAACACAATCTTGCGTAATACAGAGGGGCAATCAGGTTCATCATACGTAGGGATAGCTACTAGAAAAACTATGCATGAAATCTGGGATGAAAAGGGACTCAGTTCAGTGGGTGCGCGTTCGCGTAGCATTTGAAAACACGTTCGAACAGTAAACAGAAGGTTTGCGTTCGTATAGCGTTCGAGAACACGTTCGAACGGAACCAGACCTGATGCGTGATAAGACTAAGAAAGTACGTGCGCGTTCGCGTAGCGTTCGAAAACGCCTTCGATGAACGTTTGATGTGTTTTAGTTTTATTTGCAAATAAAATAATATTGGGACACAATGAAATCATTTAGGATGAAATTGTTGGTCGAATAAGGGCAAAAATTGGACTTGACATATTAATTTTGGAAATTAGAAACTTCAAATGGCGTTTTAACGAAGTGCAGTTTTGGAAATTCCAATTTTACGCATCTGTCGTATTTTGGGCATAACTTTTTACTCCGATATCGGATTGAGCGGATTCAAATTCCAGATTAAAGAAGACTCAAATATCTACAACTTTGAAAGACAAAATAATTTCTAATTATGAAGATTTCATGCTCGAAATTGATAACCATCCAGAAGTGTGTTGTGTGTAATTATTAAAGTCATTTTCAATCATTTTCAAAGCAAAAAATAAATTAATAATAAATAATAAAAATTATCAAATCACCACCAAACATGATAAGAAATTAGTGGAGCAATTAATAATGGATTTGGTGGAGCAATTAGATAAGCAATTAGTGGAGCAATAATAATGGATTTGGTGGATGATTTGATGGAGGCAAAATTTTGCCAATAAATACCAAGTCATTTCATTGTAAATTCATACTTTCTTCTAAGGAATTCCTTAAGAATACTAAGAAGATTGTATCTTGTTTGTTTATTTACAGCTTTCAGTAATTAATTTCCGCTTTCGCACTTTCTTTTTTTTACTTTTCAGTTTTTACTTTCCGCAATTTACTTTTACTCACAGTACTTTTCTTTCTTTAATTTTCAGTTTTTACTTTTTAGTAATGAGGAGGTAACTCCCCTTTACTGGGGTAAAAGGTAAAACTTTTATTACTAATATTTAGATTTATCTCCCTAATTATAATATATAAACTAGTTAAAACCTGACTTAACGAGGATACCGCCATATTGGTCGGTTGGTAATTATTTAAATTGGTTTTAACCTGACTAAACTAGATACCGCCTGATTGGTCGGTTGATAATTAATTATTAATTTGACTTAATCTGGATACCGCCTATATGGCTGGTTGGTAATTATCATGCAAAGTTAATATATTATATTAAGGGAGATATCTAAAATAGAAGTAATAAAAGTTGATCATTTTACCTCAATATTTTCTTTTATTGTATTTTTACTTTATTTACTTTTCAGCAATTTACTTTTCAGAATTTACTTTTCAGCAATTTAGTTTTCAGCATTTACTTTTCAGCAATTTACTTTTCAGCAATTTACTTTCAGCATTTACTTTTCAGCATTTAATTTTCAATATTTTACTTTATGTCTTTTATTTTATTTAAGTTTTTACTACCCGTAAATATGTGTCGTAACTAAGCCAGTTATCTGTGATTGTGATGAAATCCAATATCATCGGTTTATAAGGGGTTATTTTTTAGTTTGGGTAATTTAAAGGTTTACTTATTAAGTCTTAAGCTTAATGCGTCTTGTTAATTGGTCATTAATAAGATTGATCTGGTAAATCTAAAATAAACTTGACAAATGAATTTTAGGTTTCAGCCTTAGACTTAATAGCCCATGATCTTCCTTGAGGATAGATAACCCTTTAATAGATTTCCTTACAGGATAGACATATACCTGTCGGGCGGGGTAGCCATAATTGGAACTTAAACTTAATGAATCCAGATAATTTGGTTGACATAGACATATGGTTCAATTGGGTTAAACTGGGATTTGCGTCTGACCATCGACAGAGGCTTTCGCATAATTTAGTGTTCCAGGTTAGTAAACCGATTTATTACACAAACATGTAATAACTGCTTCATCTTTTAAAGGATATTAAAAAGATTCACAACCCTAGATAGTTTCATAATATTGAATTTTCTTAAACCTACTTTCGTGCAATTTTATTTACTTGTTTTTAAATTTAGAATCATCACCATTTCAAATAAATCAAACAACCTGTTAGATACTAGTAATCATTTGACCTCATAAAATTAATAGATTAGGTATTAAGTCCTCGTGGGATCGATACTTTTTATACTACTTGAACGATATGTGCGCTTGCGTTATACGCGTGTGATTACGCACCGGTCAGTATTTCATATGTATGCATTTATGAAGAATTAATATAAATAAATTATGTTAATTTGTGCCATTAAATAATGTCATGACTAAATGATCGAATACGAATCCTAATATTATGATTTGTTTAATAAAAAATCAAATACGAATCCATCACATTTTGATTCGATTCATTAAGGATTCAATACAAACTCAACTTATCAATTTGTTTTGCCATCCCTACATGAAACATGCCCTACTAATTAAGAGTGGTTACTCTTTATAATCATATCCTAATTCCTAAAATCCTTCTCAAATGAATGAAGAGATCTATAATGTATATCAGTCACATTTTTTTTTTATTGATAATAGTTAAATTTATATATATGATTTGCCCAATGTATAATGGTAGTAACCCCAAAAAAAAAAAAAAAAAAAAACTGCAATTGCTTAACTGATGTCGCACAATAATAGGATCCTATAATGTCGTGTTTATAAGGAACTGTTAAAAAGTTCATGCAAACAAAATTTGTAGACCCCATTAAAATATGGCATCAGGTGGGTAAGTGACTGTAATGGTAGGCCCATGATATTGACATAATGATATTACAAAGTGAAAAAGGCAAAGAAACATAATTATATCATGGCAAAAAATGCTTATGGGCTTAGTGCCCATTTTTAACACGTGTGCTTTGAAGGGGAATGAGTTCGAGCTCGTGTAAGAGCAATAAGGGTTCAATTATCTTATTCTAGCTAGTTTAATGTGGAATAGATGTAGATTTTTCTATAGATTTCTCGAGATACGTTATAAATATATGTATTTGGGTAATGATATATGTACTCATATTTTTCCCGAATTTTATCTCAACTGTCTCATTGTAGCTACATTTAGCTACAGTAATTCACTACAGTGAGAGAGTTGAGATAAAATTAAGTAAAAATATGAGTAAATTTATCATTTTTGTATGTATTTAGACTCCCAATAGATTTTAGATCTGTAATATATTTTTTTAAAAAAGTTCAAAAGTATACCAAACAGCTTTAAAAGTCATGAAAGATGGGCAGGTTCATTTATATAAGTCAGAAAGTTACAAGAGAAACAACTTTGGCTTGCATTGCATTAGCATTAACAGTATGCTGCAGAAAATTGCCATAAAATTTGCAGAGAATAATAGCAAAACCTACTTGCTTGGATATGTCCAAAACTACTATAAGTTTCAGAAAATTATTATATAAATAACTCGTCTCTCTATTTTTTCTGAACCTTTTCAATTGCTCTCTATTGCCATTTCATGGAACTGGTACTTATGTACATTAAAGACTGTTGAAACAAGAGACCCTACTACTGCAGACAGAGACTCAATGGTTGTTCTTCTAATGCACGGAACTTTTTCTTAAGCAGCTCCTTGGAAGCTCCAACTCCAAGGAAATCAATGAAGGGCATATTGAACTTTTCATTGCTAGTCTCATTTTCCCCATTCTTGTTGTTCTTATTGTTGGAGTTGTTGTTAGCTACTGACTCAGTTGCTGAATCTTCTGAATTTGAATCTGAATTACGGCCGGATAGCTCCACATTCATAACCACTCCTCCAATGGCTCCTCTGCCTATGTCATAAATTTTGTGAACATCTCCATTTGTAATCTCCTTTTCTCCAGATGATGAACAACCTTTATCAAACACAAAAACTCAATAAACAAAATTAAAACAAAACAATCAATAAAAGTGAAAAAGCAAATATACCCATTAGAGAAAACTTACTCAAATATCCTGGGGATATTTTAGCTGAAGTGGGAGCGAGTGAAAGATCAGTGATTGTTGAAGCAGATTCATTGTTGCTTGAGATAGTGGATTCACTGCTAGTATTGTTGTTTTTGAAAGCAGAGGGCTTTCTCCTCCTATAAATGCTGGATTGCTCTCTGTGTTTTCTAGCCATGATCACATGCCAATGATTCTTAACAGCATTATCAGTTCTTCCAGTCAACAATCTTGCAATCAATGCCCATTTGTTACCATAAAATCTATGAGCAGCTAACAGCCTGCCTTCTTCTTCCTCACTGAATACCCTCCTGTCGATTCTTGGATCCAACTGATTAAACCATCTCAATCTACAACTCTTCCCTGGAAATTAAACAAACAGCAATAAATCAAAATACCCAACTCAGAAAAAATTAAAAAAGTAACAGTTTTTCTTCTATTACGGGGACATTATTACCTGATCTTCCTTCAAGATTCTCAGCAATCAAGTTCCAATTTTGAGGACCATATTGAGCAACAAGCTCTTTAAGCTTGGTATCTTCAGCTGGTCTCCAATGGCCTCTAGCACAGAGCTTAATGTGGCCACTTTTTCCAGCAGCAGGGCGCTTAATAATTTCTTCAACTTCCTGATCACCCAAATTCAAACACAGCCCCTTATTATTTTCAACCCCAAAACCCCCATCTCTCTCAACAACTGGCGTAAAACCCCATGATTTCTTGTTTTTCTCCATAGAAGGGCTCAAAACCTGAAACTCCATTTCAGGATTTTTAATCCCAAAAGCGTTTTGAGAAGGAGGACCCAAAAAGATTTTGTCTCGATGAACTCCATTCAAAACATCACCATCACTCTTCAGATTTTGAAGATTCATTGTGACTCCAAAAAAGTAAAAAACTTCAAGAGGAGAAAAGAAAATAGAAGTGAAGAACCCACACGATAATTGAATAGAGTGATCTTTTTAAATGCTAATTGTTGCTTATTGTGCAATTACCAAAGTATGTAACTCTGTGTGTTGTGCATGCAAACCGAGAACCGCTCGTGTGGGTGGGGTTGATGGATTTGCGTGAAAAGCGCTTCTTGGGGTTTGGGGAAAACCAGAAGCACTTTTGTTTTTGCTTTTTTCAAAGGAAAACGGAAACTAAATGGCCCCAGATCCTTGACAAAATACCCGAAAATTGATCATCCCACCCCCCCTGCCATTCCCCTCTCATTTGTCCCCTAATAAATTTACCATAATACCCCTCTTATTGTGTGAAATGACTCAAATAATTATTACATATTACAAAATTTATGTATTTATATATATTAATTTAAAAATAATTATATACTAATTATAACTCACTTTCCGATTTTATAAATTATTTTTTTTTTTCTAATTATTTTTTATTTTTGTTAATAAATATTACAGATTTCGTATCTATTCATTTATTTTTTTGATTTATTTTTAATATAATTAATACTACTTATGTATTAAAATAATATAATTTAACCAAATAAAATTAAATTATCAAAAAAATATTTTGATAGTCTTTTTATAAAATAGATTTCGTATCTATTTATAATTTTTTTTCGGAATTAAAGGAAAAATCAAAAAAAAAAAAAGAACAAAAAGAAGAGGAACGAGGAATTCCCCTTCTCTGAAGAAGGGGTTTGTGCGCCCCAACAGAACCTAGCAGAACTTATGCTAGGTTCTGCTGGGGCGCACAAACCCTTCTTCAGAGAAGGGGAATTTCTCATTCCCTTTTTTTTTTTTCTTTTTTCTTTTTTCTTTTTTCTTTTTTTTTTAGATTTTTCTTTTAATTCCGAAAATTGGTCACTCGTTATAGTATTCGTAATCAATTATGGTACGAAGTATTGAGTATATCACCAAGTGCGCCAGGAGAAGACTTTAGAGGTAATATAGATTAGAATTTATGTTTTTATATTTTAAAGTGTAACTTTTTATGTTGTTATTTGTACTATTTTTGAATAAATATTTTTCTAATATACATGAGAAATTTTTTATAATACATAAGTAGTGTTAAATGAATTAAAAAAGAATCACAAAAATTAAATGAATAAATGAACACAAAATAAATAATAATGAAGATGAAATTGTAATATTTATTAAACAAATAAAAAAATATATATAAAGTAGAGAAAATATAAATTAAAAAAAAAATTATAAAATAAAAAATTTAATTAATAAAATAAAATAAGTACTTTTTTATATTTTATATATATCAATATATAAAAAGTGAGATATATTTTTGTTATTTGAGAAATTGAATTTTTGAGAAAGATAAGGGACAAATTCGGAATTGCAGGGGAGACAAAGAAAAAAGTAATTGTCAGGGGAGGGGAAGATAAGGCCTCCAAAATACCCCCACCTTCTGTTCCTTTGCATATTAATTTGGGCAATTTAATTTTTTTATCCCAAAATTAATTGAAAGTTCGAAAATATCCGATTAATTTAAAAAATTCATCGATCCACCCTAATATATTAGCAGTGATGTCGCAAGAAAGAGTCAAATTGTCATTTGACAAACATAATAATTATTAATGTAGCAAAAAATCGTTTTTCTGAATTCAAACCAAAAATATATTATCTCCTAAAAACTTCAAAAATCAAAACAATAATGGCGTCTCTCTCTCATTTGATCTAACAATTTTAAAACATTCATCGAACCACCCTATTAAATGATTTTTATCGAGCACCTTACACCCATTTGATCTATTTTTAATCTGTTTTGTTGGGTTGATGTGGAATGAGGTTTGTTTTGTTTTTTCATGGGGTTAAAACACATGGTGCTTAATTATTATTATAATTTTAGTGTTTAGATGCAAATACAGTGCTTTTTTAAAATAATTTTTAGTTTTTATTTTTAACTTTTGTTGGTGGTGATTTTTGTGACAAAGTATTACAACAGTTCAGTAAGGGTAGAGATGAGATTTTCTCCTTTTGATGGGCGAGTGTTCAGAGGGTATTGATTACTCCTCGACCAGGCATGGTGTTCGGGCCCCGTTTCCCAAATATGCCCGACCAGAGGGCACAGCCCGATGCAAGTCTCAGAGACCGACAACATCAGAGCCGAAACCAACCACTTTAGCCCGGTAGCTCGGTTCGGTACCCTCTTTTCTCCTGGATCGGGATGATGAGCTCAGATATTTTGGGGCTGATCGGAAGCAGTTTGGGTAGTTCGGCACGCTGTTTGGCAGTGCTCATGAAGCCCGACGTGTGATCATGGATAGTTTGGACTTTTCCCTCTGACATGTATCACCGCTTGAGATCTTTACAGGTTGGCATCATTATTATTGAGTGTGATAGTGTATAAAACGGCGCGATGTGACATGAAATCAGATGACAGGTTTTCTTTCGGCGAGGTATTGGGGCAGAGAGCCCGTCAAATCACCGGAAACTTGCGTGGATGATGTCATAGAGATATGGGAACAGTGAAACAGTGTCGTATTTTTCCTTAGCATATAAAGGGAGGGAAATCTCATTTGTAAGGGTGGGAAAAAAATTTCATTTAAGCATTACTTGTAAGAAACACTAAAAATAGAGCAAACAGCTCGGTTTTCTTTAGACTCTCCTGAAAAACAGGTTGGCCGAGCTCGATTTGGTAATAAAAATCATATCCCACTTTGTGCCCGTGGACGTAGGCATGATTTGATCCGCCGAACCATGTAAACCCTCTTTGTCGATTTTGTGTTTGTTCTGTCTTTTGCTACATTTACTTTTGGTCCCCCATAACCAAACAAATTCACGGTTGGAGGAGGATTGTCTCGGGAGCGTTATCCCAAAATTGCCCCTGGAAAGAGAATCACCCGTCAACAGTTGGCGTCGTCTGTGAGGAGAAGAACAAAAAACAGCTTGCGTAGTGAGAAGATGACAGAAGACGGGAACCACAGATCGTCAGAGAGTTCAACAACAGAGTGGATAGGGAAAATGAAGGAAAGCATGAGAAAGGACAAGGAGACGAGCCAGACCCTCATTAAGGCCATAATGGAAAACTGGAAAGGTTAGAAAAGATGAACGATGAAAGGCTAGTGGGTGGTCCAAGTCAGAGGAGAAACGAGATAACAGAAGGAAAAAAGGTTGTAGACCTAAGCGGGGACGATGAGCCCGGAATGAGGGATCCCCAGAAGGTGAAGTCAGTTGTGATAGCGAGAGCCTTGCAGGCGGAGAGAATGTGGGGAGAAGAAGAGGTGAGGCAAACGTCAGAGTCCTCCAGTAATAGCCCACGCTCTAAGAAGGGGGAAGACAAAAGACATGGTGGAGGGGATCAGGAGGCGTCCAGTCATGGCACACGTCGTGCATGGGGTAGTAGGCGTGAAGAAGTTCGCGGGAGACAACGTGATAACACTAATAACCATATGAAAGCCTGGTTTAGAAAGGAGATGAAGAAGTGGGAAGAAATTGAAGGTAGGTAAAAGAGATGATCGGGACGGAGAGGTGGCATCTCCATTTACGGAAGAAATCTTGTCAGAAAAATTCCCTAGGCAGTTCACCATGCCATCTATGAACTCCTACAAGGGCTATACCGACCCTAAGTCCCACATTGAAAGTTTCGTTTTATTGATGGAGGTCCAAGAGATGGTGGGAGAGGCCATCTGTAGGGTGTTCCCTTTAACCCTAAGTGGACCTGTAATTTTGTGGTTCAGAAGTTTGACCCCAGGAAGCATTAGAAGATTCTCTCAGCTCAGGAAATATTTCATTCGAAATTTCAAAGGAGCGTGTGTTCCAAGGAAGACGGTGGGAGCGTTGAGACTGATGAAGCATGGGGATGATGAACCCCTAAAGAATTTTATTGAAAGATACCACAATTTGGTGCTCGAGGTCGGGACATACGAATCATCGGAGGCGCTGGAAAGTCTCAAGTGGGCCTTGAAGGTCGGGAAGTTGTGGACTCACCTAAGGGTCCAGGACATACCAGATTACGCCACCGCCCTGGAGTTGGCCAGGAAGTTTGTTCTGATGGAGGAAGAAGAGAAGGTTGCCCGGAGAGGGGGAACTCAGAGAGAAAAATTTGATAAGGTTGGAGGTATCACGGAGGCCAGATAGATAATTGAGAAAGCCACCTCCAAGACAAAGGGAGTTCAGACCAATGCCTCCCAACAATGTACCACAGGAGAGGAGGGCTCAGGCACAAGTAAATCATGTGGTCGGAGGGACAGTGTACACTCTTTTGAATAAGCCTTTGGCTCAGATCGTCAGGGAAATCCAAGATAAGGGCCTCCTGGTGGAACCGGACTTGAGGAAGTATCTAGCGGAGAAGAAGAGTGAGATGTCCTATTGTGTGCATCATAATCTGAGGGGGCACACGACGGAAGGTTGAAGGGACCTACAGGAGCAGGTGGAAAACCTGGTGCAAAACAGTTATCTGAATGATTACATTGACCAAGAGGCCATGGCAGTCCATCAACGAAAGAAACCTAGACAAATATATACCATTACTGGTGGGAAGATACTGGCCGGAGACTCAAACCGGTCAATGAAGAATTACAGCAGGTTACGGGGATCAGAAGTATTGACGACGGAGCAGACTCTGATGATTTAGAGGGGTCGGTCGGTCCCCATTATGTTCACAGACGAGGATACCCATGGGGTGAGTTTCCCCCCACGATGATGCACTGATTATCAAGGCGGTGATAGGAGGGGCCGAGGTGTATAGGATCTTGGTGGATCCGGGGAGTGCAGTCGACATCATCTCCAAGGAAGCCTTGGATGGTCTGGGGGTGGAGTATGCCATTATGACCCAGGACGGAACGCTCATATACGTGCAACAGTCGTTCCCTTGGGCCGAATACAGCTGGCCATGACAATCCGGACCTCCCCCCGCACCCGGACGATCATGATGGACTTTACGGTGGTAGACTGTATGAGCAGTTACCAAGTTATTATGTGTCGACCTTTCATGATGAAAATGAAGGCTACAATGTCATGTTACTGTTTATAAAGTTGAAGTTCCCTACCCAAGATGGGATTGGGATAGTGTGTGGAAGCCGAAAATAGCCATGAGTTATTTTGCTACCGTCTCAAATGAGACTATTTGCGTTGAAAAAGACAACCGGAAGAGGAAAGAGAGAGAAGAATAGGAGGTGACAGTCGAATCTCCAGATCCACAACGCGAAGATTTTTCCCAATTGGGGGCAGGTGAGGAGCTGGAATCAATAGAACTCTTCGGCCCATGGGAAATTATAAAAGTGGGAGCTGGTTTGGAGAAGAACCTGAACCAAGGCTTGCTAAAGTTTTTGAAAGAGTATGCGAACATTTTCGCTTTGTGGCATGGCGACATGCCCGGGATATATCCCAATTTCTTCAATCACCATTTAGCAGTGGATCTGGTTTATAAACCAATCAAGTAGAAGAGGAGAATCTTCAATCAGAAGCGTTGTGAGGCGATATGGGCCGAAGTGGAAAGGCTGTTAAAGGCCGATTTTATCAGAGAGGTGAAGTACCCGGAATGGGTATCAAATGTGGTCTTGGTAAAGAAGGCCAGTGGAAAGTGGAGGATGTGTGTAGACTTTTCCGATCTCAACAAGGTCTGCCTGAAGGATAGTTTCCCACTCCCGAAGGTGGATCAGCTGGTGGATTCAACGACATGTCATGGGCTGCTTATTTTCATGGATGCCTTTTCAAGATATAATCAGGTCAAGATGCATCCCGAGGATGAGGAGAAGACAGCTTTCATCACAGATCAGGGGTTGTATTGTTATAAGGTGATGTCTTTCGGGTTGAAGAATGCTGGGGCTACCTTTCAGAGGTTGGTGGACAAGGTTTCTAAGCCCCTCGTCGGAAGGACCATGCAGGTGTACGTTGATGATATGATAATGATGACCAAGATGCCTGGAGATCACTTGGCAACCTCGCAGGGACTTTTGAGTTGTTAATGAAGCATAATATGAGGCTGAACCCGGAGAAATACGCATTCAATGTAGCGTCGGGTAAATTTTTGGGATACATGGTCAGTGCTCGGGGTATAGAAGCAAATCCGCAGAAGATCCGAGCCGTTTTGTATTGAAGCCCCCATGGCGGTCAAAGAGGTGTAGAGTTTAACAGGCCGAGTTGCTGCATTAAATCGGTTTATTTCTCGAGCAACCAAAAAAATGCCATCATGTTTTAAGTTGGTCAATAAGGCAAAGAATAAGGTCGGTTGGACGACAGAATGCGAGGAGGTATTCCTGCAGTTAAAACAATACTTAGCTCAGCCCCCACTTTTGGCCAAACCGGTCCCAGGTGAGACTTTGTTTTTATACTTAGCTGTTTTTGAGCATGTTGTGAGCTCAATGCTAGTGCAGGAGGCGGACAAGGTCCAAAGGCAGATGTATTATACTAGTAAGGCCTTGATGGTGTTGGGTTTCTAAGGTCATCCCAAGATCATATAAAGCATGAAAATGTGAATACTCAAAGTAAGGTTGCGGAAAAAAATACTCACTTTGAACGGTGGTAGGATGCGTCTAGAACAAAATTTTCCTTTGAGAAGTCCTCCAAGATCTCCTATTTGAATGTTGATGTTCAAGCTCCAAGCTTTGAAATGGATTCCAAGCTCTTGGGATTGGTTTCCCTATCACCTTGATATGATTCTTCAAGTGCTAGCTTAGGAAAAATTGCTACAAAATTTCCTTGTAAATGCTTGTAGTATACGACAATTTGAGAGAGAGAGAGGGGGAGAGTTTTCTTTTGTCTTGTATTTTGTTTCTAAAACAATTACACATTTAAAAGTCAACTCCAATTTTTGGTATATGCTTTACCAAAAATCTAAAATAATTTTGGAGGGAAATTAGCATTAAATGCCTCCAACTACTCCCATCATCAATAGTGACTAGATGTCAATCACAAAAAGGTGACATGACTTCCATCACTAAAGTGACTTGCGATGTGACTTGTGGGCCCCACTTTTAATCAAAATCCGAATTAACGAATTTTTCGTTGTGACGTAATTAAATCAAATTTAATTAAATAATTATGCCTAGCAAAATTACTATTCACGTCGCTCGAGAATTAATTCAAAATTAATTCGTTCGCCCGAATTAAAATCCAATTTTAATTCTGTTGTGAAATCTAATTTCATTTAATATATCGAATATATTTTTTTTATCGATTAATTCCAAATTAATCGTTCTATCTCTTCAAATAGTATTTTATCCCAGATAAAATCTCTCCGTAATTAATCCTAGATTAATTATGTTTGAATCATACGTCATCGGTGAATCTTCAGGAAGCGACCCATGAGATCCCTGGATATGTTGGCAGTAAATCCGGTCGTCGAACTATCCGAACACGTGAGTACCTCGTACTACGTTCTTACCGATTTACGAGACATGGTTGGCTTCTAGAAAAGCACCATGCCTACCCAATTCTCAAGAAATATTCTTAAAGGAATATATAATCTTTGTCAGGCGTAGTATACGTAGTATTGCGTATTGCGATCCAGTATCTGATGTCACATGTAAGGCCTAGGGCTGAGAAGTGTCTGCCCCGTACGAAGCATATATCGGATCATAAGCAACTAGTCTCTTTAATCGGATAATCATGACCTGTCATATTATCCCGATGGTTGTAACACATTAGAGTACCAGTTCTGTATCCCTGCGTGATCATCATCTCCATATGACTGAAGTGATACTTCCATATTGACATCACACCCAATACAGTACGATTCTCAATAAACCCAGAAGAGGCGTACACAGAACCTGTTAAAGTCCCGGAAGCCCAAATCCAAATCGTATTGATTGTCGCAAGTACTAGCGATGGAAGTCTCAGGTTAATACCAAATACACCTACCCTGATTCGGATTCCTATAGACACATAGTCATACTACTAATGGGATTCAGAGGGGTCTATCCAGAGCGAAGCTATTTCCGTACCATTGGTAAACACAACCTCCTATCACACCTGCATAAGTATCCAATACTTAAATATATGAGAACTAAGCTGTTACGCTTCCATAACACGCACAAGTGCAATAATAGTCTATTCCGCATTATCGATGTCCAGTCTCGATAATACTACGACTAGGGATATTTAATGATTAAACCTTTATAGATTGATATTGTCTCATATCTAATAATCTGGAACTAATCATAAGGACTTTTATCATTTATATATTTAAGTAATCAAATTAAAAAATGATAAAATGCAATTTCCATGTGACATAGTTAATTTGTACAAAAACCACAATGTATTTTACAAATAGTGACGCTATAGGTCATAATTGTCCAACAATCTCCCACTTGGCCTATAGGCAGTCACTCAAGCATCTAACATCTGAACTATGTACATGTCGCTCAAACTTTTGCTGAGGAATAGCTTTCGTCAGCGGATCTGCAATGTTGTCCTATGATGCGACCTTCTCGATCTTCACATCGCCATGATGTATAATCTCACGAATTAGATGGAAATGTCAAAGAACATGCTTGGATCGTTGATGAGACCTTGGTTCCTTAGCCTGCGCTATAGCCCCGTTATTGTCACAATACAATGGAATGGGCTCAACTACTAACAGAACTACTCCTAATCCAATTAGGAATTTATGGATCCAAACTGCCTCTTTTGCTGCTTCAGCTGCAGCAATGTACTCCGCTTCTATTGTTGAATCGACAACAGTCTCTTGCTTGGAAGATTTCCAGGTTACTGCTCCG